>MU132243.1:56974-74484 GCA_015039395.1 Ceratobasidium sp. AG-I
AAGTGGACCCTGTTGTCACATGATGCTACCTGTCCACTGGGGACCTGCCAGATTGGGTCATTGCCATATATGGTTAGTAGATAATCCTCTAAATCCAACTAAATCCATAAAATCCTGGTTAATTCACACTAATAAAAAGGGGGTAGTGCTGAATCCTGATAATCCATAAAATCAGTGATATACAGTGTTATAGCATGTAATAATTTTTTCTATTTTTCACTGATGTATCCTGAACATGTGATCGCTCTTTCAACCCATCTCTCTTCAATTCTGTCTTGTGTGCATGCTTGCACATGCCTGATTCAAGCACCCAGAGAGCTCGCTCTGCGTATATCATCTAATGATGCATGTTCTCCAGCGATCTTTTATACTTCAATCAACATTAAGGCTTTGCCACCATCAATGCTGCTCAAGACAGCTTCTCCCGTTTCTCAGCAATTCAGCCAACACTTCCGCACCACGAAAAAGCTCTCTTGAGCCCACATAATCGAGAACTGGTGGGTGAAACTCACCCAGTAGAGACTTGCAGTAATTGCGGTTAGAATGGTGCTGTTTGGACGTGCGTTCCACTTCCCGGTGTTTTTTTGATGGACCAGGCAAAATATATTTTCACTGCTTTTCATTGGCAAGTGGTCGGGACAACTTGAAATTCTGCTATGTGAATTAGACATACCTTCTTTATATGTACTGCTAAAAAAAACAGAGAGTTGTATGGTTAGTTTTCGATAAATCTGAGATTCATTCAAATCCGTTCCACTTCTGGGTGGTGTACGGTATATCATTTATCTGGTGAGAATTGATGTGCGTCGCATGGTAGTGTATACTGTATTAATCTTCGGAATAGCCATAGGTGTCCTTCGGACTTCACGCAATGGACCGTCGGATATCCCGCAGCGGCGCTGGGGATACTCACACCAAATATGTACGGACTTTCCCATTTGTACTCTCGGACTCTTCGCACGTGACATTCGGACATTCTGCATATATGGGTCGGACTCTTTTTAGTCATGTAAATGCATTATTTTATTCAAGACTTTAACTCAGACTGTCCGAACGCAATGCTCGGAGTATCCTGCAAACGCCTGCAAATGGGTTGAATCTGACAGTTCGGATTTTGCCAATAATCCGCCGGCAAATGCTGGGTGTATCCGCATATGTATGCTGGGTATATCCCTCATGCCGGCTCGGATGATTCGCATGACCGGTCCGGATGATATGCATGACCAGCGCGGACGATACCCATTGGATCATCCGCACTTGGGAGGTTTACTGTGATGCTATGACTTGCGATTTCTTACACATTTCAGGTAGGTTCAATTTATTTATTGGCTCCCACAGATTTACTGATTGTCTACTCGAAGGATTGTCTGTTACCGTTGAGCGTGTCTTCAGTAGTAGCTGGGATGTTATATCCGTGCCTGCCGAGACAATTCCGGTACTTATGACATACCGAGTTGGTATCATGTTTGAGAAGGGGATTGTTGGTGCTAGCTATTTCACTAACGTATTTAGGCTTCATGTACGATCTACGAGTTACTTCTCTATGCATTTGGTTTCTTGCATGTGAGCATCTGTATTATCTGTGAATACCGGCCGGTTCGACTGTGGTTCGACTCGGTTGCTTATCTAAGAACCGACGATTTTGGCGCCGAACTGACTCATACAGAATCCGTAGGAGCCCAATTCCTGTACCCTTGCCCTGATCCGCATTATGGGGGTCGGCAATCCATTGGACATTCGTGTCCAGGTCACGTGATGGGCCAAACAAACCTTCTCCTAGTGCGCGTCTTCAACGCAGCGTGCGACTCTTAATACTTCGATTTAGTCTACGATACATCTACCGCATGTTTTATAGCATATATATAGCTTTACAGGCTTTTTAGATACATCAATAAATGATTATAACAAAACTTCGTCATTGAACAACATCTCTTGATCCTCCGAGAGGTTCCCCCCCTCCCCAAACACATCAATTCCTGCACTACCTGCCTCCAAATCATCCTTAATGCTATCACTAATACCTTTTAGCTCTTTTCGGCGCTCTAGACCATCAAGAATCTCCATAACCTTTGCGTGTTTATTACGAAGTTTGCTTTTGACACGGATGCTCTTGTCAGTCTCTCGAAGTTTGTCAATCTGGTTGTCTAGTTCCCGAATCTTCAACCGCAGGAGCTCATCGTATGTTGCGTTCTCAAATATGTCGATCCCCTCCAGTCTCCTTGTATTCGCAGATTTCCGTTCTAGTGCCTTAGCTTGTCGAGCTCGGCCAAGCTCGGCCCTTTCCTCTAATACCATTGTGACCTCTATGCGTGCCTTCTGGCTAATACCACTGGCATCAATCAGTCGAGCCTCTTGCCGAACAATCTGATGATCTGCTTCGGTCAGTGTGTCTTTGGTCCAATTGTATGTGCCATTATGTCCCCACATAACGCGAGCGTTTCTTTGCTCATCGGTCATGGTAGGCGCCCACCGCAACATTTGTCGGCACTGGCCAAGAGCACCTTCGCTGACGTCGTTTGTAGGACTAATCCAAGTATTCTCACGTTGAGATTCAGTCGCTTGAGCGATTACAGTGTCCGCTGCAAACTCGGTGGTGAAACGCTCCCAAGTCTCAAGAGCGCCATTGAAAAATGCGACCATGATGGGTTGCAAGCTTGGGAGCTTGGGAGCGAGGGTCAAAATTCGATACATAACATCTGGGCGATCCCAGCTTAGACCGTCCAACGCCCCAGTGGCGCCACAGGCACCGGGAGCAAGCAATAAACCAGGGTTTGCGATGATCGCTCAACAGTGCTGTTTAACTTGATCATGGAAAGGGCCTAGCTGGAGTGCATTATGTCCTGTGCTTCGAACATGGCGCATATATGGCTTGCCAATAGCCTGAGCGTACAATGCGAGTACTACTAGTTCGGTTCAGGTTGGAACATCCTGAAGGCCCTGGAAGATGTTGTACTCGATATTAGTGAAGTCAGGGCTGGATTTAGCGTCTCGTAGTATTGACAAGAGTTCGATGTAAGTATCTAAATTTACTATAAGCTCGGTCGCAGCATCACAATAAGATCCGTAGCGAGTGTTACTCGTATCTGGGAATCGTTTTGAGTAGCCAAAGGTTTTCTGAAGTTACTGTTAGCATATATCGACTGAAATAAGATTTAAGGCTTGTGCGTACCTCAAGAAAATAATCCACCGATGTCTGGTAGCCTTTCTTGTCATCTTTGTTGTTGAACAAAGCGCCTGCTAAACTTGCTAGCTTTATAGCGCCTCGTGTCCCCTTATCATCACCTAATTTAGAAGAGTTTATAGCTTCAAATTTGTTTCTCAAAGCGATTGGGGAGTCAAGCACAAGCATTGCCCATGCGCTGGCCATCTCCGTAACGCCGCCTTTGACAGAGTTCAGTTCCTTGTGCATGCAGCAACCAATCCATGCCAAAAAGTCAATGTCAAATTGCATCTCGGGACTGAGTTTTTGAAACTCTGCCTTGCCAATCTGAATTGCTAGGGCTAGCTAAGCGTCATGCATCAGAGCAGACTGATGTTCAGCAGGTAGCGCTCTCCAGTCTCCAACGTTCCTAGTAGCACTATCTAAATGATTTGATAGTGTATATAGCTGCTCTTCGGTGGTCATGCTTTTTAGCTTGGGCACAGCCCGAATCTTGCGATCGCAGTTTCGTTTCCACAGCGTGATTAGCTCGAGGAAGTGTTTTTGGTCAGCAGCATGATCAGTAAGTACGCCCCGCAATTTTGGTGCAACTAATTTACTGCTGATGTACGAGCCCATTCCAAGAGGACTCCTCACAAACGCATCGCAGCACGCATCAATAGTAGTAATCCAGCCACTGAATTGTTGCTGTGCTGTATGGCTTGGTGCTTTATGAACACCAAAGATTCGATGTACGGGGAGGCAACTATTGTCTTGAGCTTTATCGTCATTAATGTTCGTAAGTTGGACTGGGAGCCGCATATATATGGATTTTGCCTCATGCTGCTGGTTTTTGATTGTGGTACCATCGCTACAGATAGTGAAAGCTGGATGGCATTAAGTCAGCAAATGGATGTGCATCTAAGATAAAGTCACATACAATTCGTCCTACCAAGTTCGGGTGCAACCTGCATGCGCGCCTGGACTAAACCCTCCAGCATGATTTGTGCAGTGCTCCGGGCGCTGACTGAGCCAACCACTCTTGTACCCAGACCTTCAGCAACAATGTTGATCACTTCAGATATCCGCTCGGTAGAAACTCCTTGGCATGCAAGCTTTCTAATCATATCCCGAGTCTCCGGGCTAATAACTCTTGCTGGACCCTTTAAGTGGTATTCGTGTACCATCTCGGTTGAAGGTAACTCGTTCTTGTGCTTATATTCCTCTTTGCTGGCCTTTGCACGCGCTATTTTCTTGCGCATTGCATCGCGACGGCAATCTGCTGTCTTCTGACGAGCTTCTAGAGCCCTGACTCTGTCCAGCTGAGACTCCAATTCTAACGATGTTACCACAAGGCTCCAGGAACGCTCAGTGACTTGTTCCTGAAGTCTATCCATGTGTTTTTTGTAGCTCTATAATCTCGAGTGCACTGGTCATACGCGTTTCTTGAGCCTCATCAAGCGCCTTTTCAGCACTCTATTGAGCCTCACACGCCACCAATAACCTTTCGCATGCTAGATCTGCTTGTGCTTGTAGCCTTTCAATCTGCATGTATGCAAAGTTAAGTACAATAATTACGAGGGTTTGAACAGTTTACTTGCCTTTACTTTAGCTCGCTTGTCACGTTGCGCAAGTCTTTTATAGTCCTTGGTGAGTGTTTTAATTTTATTATCCT
Source organism: Ceratobasidium sp. AG-I (assembly GCA_015039395.1). NCBI lineage: Eukaryota > Fungi > Basidiomycota > Agaricomycetes > Cantharellales > Ceratobasidiaceae > Ceratobasidium > Ceratobasidium sp. AG-I. The sequence continues at coordinate 61,789 of MU132243.1, forward strand.
TTTGCTTTATGATTTTGATTGCCCCCAGGCTGGGGCGGTCTGGTGTGCAGGCCAATGGGTTGCTCTCGGGGTATTCTATACGCTGGCTATTAGCGCGATATTGAGACAAGGATTGCGTATGCTCTTGTTGAAGCTGCGAACGGGCTTTCTTCACACGATTGTTGAGGTTTGGCATACTCTAAGATTTGGGTGGTAGAATAGGTGACAAAGAGGTGAACGGGCAGCGTCCGCAGAGATGAATCATCATAGCCGGCTTACATAAGTGTAGATCTTGCTCGAATGTGCTCGCATATTCGTGCATGCATACAACCTGGAATAATTTGTTGTAAATTCTCAAATAAATTTCAATGTTATTTGAAGAGCTGAATGGATAAATCCTTGGTAGGAGTACTGATTCGGACCATCGGTCATGAAGATACAAGCATCCAGCACCTAGTATTGCGATAACTATTGATACTATGGAGAAGCCCTACCAAGGACAGCTTATTCATCTCCATTAACCTATGTTTTGGCAATTTCGCAGCCTTTAATGCAATGTGGTGATCACGCACACATGTATGAAAAAAACATGTTGGTCGGTCATTTTAGGAAACCTGTTTGCCAATTTGCAATGGACGTTGATTGCTTACGTTTACTAAGAGGTTGCCAACCCCCACGCATGACTGGATCCAGCCTTTGATTCCTATAGTCTAAACCATTGAATCCCGTCATCCTCATATATTGACTACTATTCCCCCTCCGACTGCTCTCTCTTTGTTGCCCTATCTCCGAACCAACTCTTAGCACTGCATCGGGGAACTTGGACGGACTCTGGAAAGGCTCTGAGAGCGTCTAGAGTCACTAGAGTACCTCACCTTGCAGTCAGAGCGCTCTGGGAGTACTCTGGACTTAGATTCAGGTCCAAAAGGTTGCCTTTGTTTGCCTTTGTTTGTACATGTTTACATAATCCATACATTTCGCAAATCTAGTAAACGGGTCCAAACAAACCACCTATAGGGCAGATCGGGACCCTTAATCGGCCGGTATATCCTTCCTTAGCTCACGCGACGAGCACATCACAGCCGTTAATTAGCGGCTCCGCCGAACTCTAGTCCCGTTCCCCCAGCTGTCGATTCTGTCGCGTTGATTGTTCCTTACACCGATTACGCCTTCCTGTGCTCTATTACTCTCGATCTAGCCCCTATCCCAACCCCTGTTTTGGCCCCTATCCTGCTCCCCCACCAATCGTTCCATTGCTTCTGCGCACGTAGCTTAAGCTCTCAGCCCTTGTACGGGCTTTCTTTGCAGTAAAAATGCGGCTGTAGTATAATATAAATAAAGCTGATGCGCACCACGTGCGCATAGATACAGGCAGGATCAAAAACCGAGCGCGCATACAACAGCGCTGATGGCGACGAGTTGTCCATAGTGCAAGGAGGTGATGATGGAAGAAATAAGAAAAGAAAGGGATAGCAATGACATTTGCAGTAGCGGGAAAAGAGAAGTGGGCCTGTAGGGTGAATAAAGCACGAGCCCAGCGTATACCACACCAAGCGGGAGGCAAAAATCGGAGACGCCAGCCGAGTCCGACAAGCACGAGACCAAGTAGACAGCAATCAAAATAGACAATCGTTTGATAAAGAAAAAGAAAAACCCGTGAGTCTTTCGGCGCAACAAGAGCGGGCAGGAAACGAGGTGGGCAGCTCAAAATATTCTAGTGAGTAGCCAGCTACCACATATAGTCAGCTCCCAATGGCCAGCCGATGCGTGGCGCTATACGACAATATTCCTGCCTAACCGTTCTGTTTAGAATCTACAAATTTTAAAATTACTGATAATGGATAGCTGCCCGTAAGGGCTAAACCAAGCTCTAACCTATCCTAAATCATTCTAGGCGGATCTATCAGCAGTGGCGCCTGTGACACAGCCCCATGTACATACCGTATCGAGAATGATCAAATTGATTTGTCAGCTCCAGGTGGCGGGATCTGACAGGTGTGGAGCGGGCCGACCATTGGCCTGCAACACAGTGTGAACCGAGTGCAGAGGCTGGAGAGAGGTCAGGCTGATACAGCAATGACATGCACGGGGGTAGTTTCGCAAAAGAATGACAATGGCGCATGCACCGGACAGAATGCGCGGACAGTTAGACATGAAGCATTGAATTTCAAACCCAAGCTGTGGAGCCGACACATCTCCAACTGTCAGGATTCTTGCCAATTATAGATTATATGCTTATATGTCCGTGCGTTCTGTCCGGTGCATGCGCCATTGTCATTCTTTTGCAAAACTACCCCCATGCATAACCTTTCCGCCTGAGCATCACATCTGTATGGCTGCAGCACTTGGTTCAGATTGTGTTGCGGGCCAACGGTCGGCCCGCTCCACACCTGTCAGATCCCGCCACCTGAGCTGTCAGATTAATTTGATCATTCTCGATACGGTATGTACATGGGGCTGTGTCACAGGCGCCACTGCTGATAGATCCGCCTAGAATGATTTAGGATAGGTTAGAGCTCGGTTCAGCCCTTACGGGCAGCTATCCAATACTCACTTCAATCGGTCCAAAAAGCTCGATCGAAGTTGTCCTAGATTGGGGTGTGCAGCCAACTCACGCACATAGTATGCCCAGGTTGATTCATATGCGACATCCTTGAACTCTTTCTTGCCTTTTCCGTGGACCTTCTTGCCCTCTGCGCTCTTCCCAGCAATTGGAGTCTTGAGGCGCTCCAGAGCGTGTTGGATCTAAATGGTTCAATGTCAATATCAATCAGCTCAAGAAGTCAAGGACAAATGTAGTGACGTGAACGCATGCAAACACAATTGAGGCAAGGGATGGACCGCATGCAGCCGACGCGGAGCGATCAATAATCACAGGAAGCTTGCGTGTACCATCATCTCCCGACAATGCAACAATGGAGAGCAACCGCGCGACATCATTGTCGTTATCTTTCTCCAAAAGCTCGTCCATGAAGATTATCCCAATCTTTCGGCTCGTTCGAAAAAACAGAGTGGCGAGAACATTGCCTATCAAGGCAGTATTAAAAAAATCTCTAGATTGCTATTTTGGCGTCAGCAGATTGTGGGGTGCAAAAGAAGTATTCGATAAGCCTACCAAATTACCGCCAGGATACAAGCATCGATCACGTGCTTGGAGCCATGCGATTGTCCTCACATCGCCCTCTTTGACCTGGAAGTAATCCCGTACGAGAGTTTTGATGAGGTCTTGCCCAGCGCTCCTGATTTGTGATGAGCCATTAATCAACTGGAAATGTAATTGTCAGATTGTGAATTTTCTTCCGAACCAAGAACAGAATAAGAGAACTTACGGGTTTGACAAAGTCATTGATAGCGAAGTCATCGACTGGGCAGCTGGTGTGCTTGCGAGCAAACACCTTTGCCTGGCCGACGGAAATCTCATCATCCTCATGCCAGGGAGAGCGTGTCAAATAATAATACTGTAAACTTGCTCTCATGACAAGCATTAGACCCTGCTGGTCGTCGGTGTAGTTACTGATCTGCTTAACCGCTGTGGACGACTCATCTGGTTCCTGGTACTTGCATTTCCTAGCACCTTGGATCTTGTGTATCTCCCAGTTGCGCCTCTCAATAAATTCAGCTCTTGTTGGCGCTGATTGTGTTGGAGTGGGCACAAGTTGAGCGTGAAACGTCCCGGGAGGCACATCCGATTCGTCAATCAAGAAATCGTTGGGCTCGGAAGTTGGATCAACGGTGACCGGTTCTACAACGCGGTTGAACGCTTGTGTGAGAGGTGGAGGGGTTCGCATGCGACGGTGTCGAGACACGGGAGTCGAATCAGCCCCTCAATCACTCCACTCCTTGATCTGCTCCGGCTCTCCAAAGGTGGGGTTTGTAACATCATCAATGGTATAGATGGTCTGCAAGGGTGTTGCTGGGACTGAGGAGCACCGAGGTGAGGGGTTGCTAGCAACAGGCAATTGAGGAGGGGAAACAGAGCCGTCAGTTCGGCGGGGACTGGGCATCTCAAGGCGTGAAGCGGGATTGAATGACATAGTTGTGCGCAACGGAGGGAGGACTAAGGATGAGCGGGACAATGGAGTGCTGGGAGCCGAGGTACGACCAGGGGTTGATTGAGGGTTAGACATTGATATAGGTAGAGACCGCCGCCCAATAGCGGGTGAGACATTCGGAAACTGGTATGGTGTGCTTGATCTAGTCTGAAAAGCCCGGGGCGTGCTGGCGTGCGAAGCAGGAGCAGTGTGGGAATGAACTCCCGTCAAGGGAGAGTGCGACAATGACAGATGAGTGTGAGAGGAAGTAGGTGCGGCCAGCAGCACAGGAGGACGAGAACCGGCAAATGGTGTAGCAGGACGGGATCTAGCAGATAGGGATGAACGAGAGTTGAGTTGTACCAGTGGCGTTGAGAGAGGAGAGATCTGTGGTGGCGGGAGATCACGAGAAGCTAATGTTCGAGCGGCAAGGGGTACGGGATCCCAGGCTGCAAGAGGGGCAGGTGCACGAGCAGCCAAGATTGTGTCTGCGTGCAACGCAGGCACAGATGGGCAATTCGGCGGTATCAACAATTCAGAGGGCGAAGGCACGCCCGGGGATTGGTGATCGATCTGGGGGATTGGCGCCATAGCAATGGTGGGCTGTGCATCAGGAATGGCAGGCGAAGAAGACGGGTCAGGTTGCCGAAGATCAAAGGGTACCAGGCCAAACGGCAGGTATGAACCCATGGAATCCAGGGTATCTGGAGTGGTCGACTTGTGCGTAGCCATTAGAGTTGGAGTTGGAAAATTGGGCAAGGTAGACGATGGTGCTCCACCAGGTGCAAGCCCTTCTCCTCCGTGATAACCGAGGGGAGACAGCGCGACGCCATTGACGTCAAACTGTAAACCAAGAGCTGACCCACCTATTGTGAAAGAGACAGTTAGCAATGTGCATTAGGTCCGTTGAATGCTAAGTCGCGTACCTGGCATGCCAAAATCATAAGAATCAAGACTAGGTTGCTGAGGGAAGGGCAACGGAGTGCACATCAAGATGTGGCAGTCCTGGTCTGATAAGTCCTGGAGGAGGGTGTCGGACACAACAGGGGGAGGTCCAAAGGGGTGGGCATGTTCGGGATAGCCATTGCTATTGCTAGGCTGGCTGCCAGGCTGTTCAACGATAGGAGTGGCGAGAGTTGGCTGCTGGCTGACGTTGAAGTTGGGGGTAGAGCAGGAGGTATAAACTGTTGTGGGGTCGATCCAGACGCAAGGGATAGCCCAAAATCCATTTTGGGGCAACAGAGAGTAAGCGATATAGTGCACAGGACCGGGGTAGCCCATATGTGCATGAGAGTCCGGATGGTAGATTGGTGTCGGTAGTTGTGGGGTGTTGGCAGGGTTGGCGTTTGCGGATTGGTCATATTTCCACAAACAATCCCCAATAAAGTCAGGATTTCGAGCACCAAAGTAAAGATGATGGGATGAAATAAAGATAAGTCAAGTTAGCAATTGTATATAACTTAGAACAAGTAAAATTTAGACGCAAAAAATGGACTTATGTGTTGTGTTAACCGCCACCTGGGGGTTGTTGGCATTCTGGGGAGGGGCTAGACCGTTGCTAGTGGTAACACCTATTGCGCTATCTATTGAATAGCAAATAAATCTATCAACAGGGGATTAATGGAGTGTATCATGCAAATGTATCTGCTACAGCAGAAGTATTGACAATGTGGCTCTGAACCTCCATGGTTTGGTCATCATCTCCTTCGTCAGACGCAGAGCTAGAGCTGCTGCCATCGTCGTCCTCAATAACAGTGCTAGCGGGCAATGCAGGTCTGTCCACACTTTCGTATACTGGACCAACTTGGCCAGCAATTGGCTGCTGACCCAAAACCAGTGCCGCAGCGGTCGGGGCTCCTGATTCCGATCCCGAATCTGGGATGTCTGAAATGGAAAACATTAGAAGATCATAGGCGGATGAGAGGACTCATGTGTGTGTTACCATCTTGTCCCCCGAGATGAGGGATTGGAACTTGTGCAAGGGGAGTCGATTGGCCGGCTCTAGGTTGGACAATTTGAGGCGAGATATAATGGTTGTAGGTATACCCACGAGTGCGAAGACCGGCACGACGGGAGGGCTCCTGTGCAGGGATTGGCTCATCAGGAACAAGTCCGTTTGCCAGTTGTTTTCCAATTCGCTTTGACTGACGCCGAGCACGATGGGTCATTGAGGTGGTTGCGGTAACCTTGGAAAAGGCTTTTCCAGACATAGAAGAGGATTTAGGCAAGAAACTGTTGAACTAAAAAGAGGATTAAAGTGTTCAAAAATTGAGAACAAAAAATAGCAACGCAACAGAGGGAGGGACAAGAACGGGATCGAGAGAAGCTTGAGAGAATTATGGAGAGTGATGTTGCGGGCAAGGAGGAAAAGTAAGGCAAATTGGGTTTTTTGCCAGGGTAAGAGAGCGTCAGAGGTGGTTGAGGTGCGCGGTGGAAACAGGGGTTCGGGTGTGGGTGTAGAGTTCGAACAGTATGGGCCTAGAGTTCGAACATATTAGTTTTGGTTAGCTTGTTGCTTCAGTTCAGTGTTTGCTTACGCTTGGCCTGTATGCCATGTTGATATCGCTCTCGCTAGATCAAACCACCATTTACGCAGCCATACTATGTCTGATAACGAATCAAGCCCTCTAGGATTTGTCTGCAGCAATCACCTGTGTCTACAATCGTACAGGACACATCAAGGGTGGAAGACACATGCACAGAGGGTTCCTGAATGTGGCAACGGCAATTATGGTCCAATACCTGTCAACGTTTATCTGAGGAGGCTTGCAGAAGAGCATGAGCCTTTGGAATATACACCACACATGGATGAAAACACTTACCTAAATTCAACCAGGAAAACAACTTTCAGCGCAAGTACCACAGGTGTTATCGACACATGCAGACGGAGAAAACTTGAGTAAGTCATGCTTTGCATTCCAGCATAACAGGATGCCAGCTCACCTAGGCTTCAGTGGATATGGACGAGGTTGTCAACAGCGTCGAATATAACGTTGAAGAGCCTGTCTACAACAATATGCCATACCATAGCAAGATAGAATATATGAGTACGTGTACTGTTTCCAAGGAAGGGGGAAAGAAACTTATGAATGATTTAGCGACAAATACCAGCAATCCCACAAACAACCTCCAAAACAGCAACACCGAGCCCGAGTACAACGCTATGCAAGGCTACGATTCAATGGAGCATATGAGTGCGTCGCGTTATGCGTTGGCTCTGAGCATATAACTGACCAAACCTGCAGTAATGGACATGGACGATTGCTCGAATGGCTTTGAAACGAATACCAGCCAGCCTGGATACAACGATGGACTTGAGTACGGCATTGAGCATGGGTACGACGGTGTGCAAAGCTACAGCGTGGACCACAGCTTGAGTGCGTGATGTTCATGTCGACGAAGAATTAGCTGATCTTGATTTGATCGCATCCAGCTAATTCTACAAACACCCTCAGAGGCAAGGATAATCATTTTGAGCGCAACGATGATGGTGAGTCTGTTCGCAACTAGGCTAGCAATTGGTGTACTCACTACCTTTGGTGTCAGCACCACTTTTTCTCGGCTGTCCAAGTGCGGATCAACAGCTGGAGACTGATGACGGGAGCGTCCCCTGGCCAAACACATGGTTCAACCCAGAGGTTTCGGTTGGCCAATATGACTACCTGGTTCAGAATACGACGCACAAAGAGCAAGGTCAGTACACACCACGGACACTTGTATAACAGTAATAGTCATACCATTTATTATTGCGCTTCTCTCCACATTTGTGTACAAGGTCTACTGTTTGACAATAGTGGTGGATCAGTCTCAGACAGCATGGGGGTCAATGTGAACTTACACAACAATACGATCCCCGAGCCCATCAAAGAACTCTTCAATCTGTATAATGACGAAGCCGAGCCCCAGTATACTCAGCACGAGACCAACAGCGAAGTGATTTACGAATATGCAAGCGCAGGCAGCGTCATCCAGAAAGCTGGATGGGACCAAAGTCGATGGCAGAGGTTGCGAGATGAAAACATCGAGAAATTTGGTGGGAATATCTATGGGCGGTGGGAGACAAAGCAAGAATGGGACAATGCATACTGGATGGCAATGTCAAAGGTTTCGCAATCCAATCTACAACGACTGCTCAAAACAGAACGAGTAAGTGAAATTTGATATTCACAACACAAGCAGAAAACTCACCTGGTATGATTCCGATAGTACGCACAGTGCCCTCCAAAGTTCGGAACCGTCAAAAATCTATTCCAGACGATTAGAATGGAGCTCACCGACTTTGGCGGACCTGAATTCAACATCATCGATTTCGGGCTTGCTGAGGCTCCAGAAGATCGACACACCCTTGTTTATCGTTGTGTTCAAAAATCCGGAGATCACCTGTTTGAGCAAGCATGATTTGCTGGCAAGATGTCGCTTGCCCCGATCATCAAGTTTGGCAAAGATGGGGTTCGGCAGTATGACAACGTTAACTCGGCTGACTACTGGAATTTGTGGCAGGCCAGTGATTACACAAGTCATATCCACTCACCTGACGCTGAATGGATGCGTGAGTCTAGCGAGCACTCCAACCAGGTACGACACTTGGGGCTGGAATCTTGATGAGCAATGCCACGCAGCTCTCGCAGTTTACAGGAGATGTGTCGGCACATGGCGTTTACATGAGCCTTGGCAACATCGACAAATCTGTTCGGGAGGATATCAGCCAAGGTGCCTGGCTTCTTGTGGCAATCATACGGAAGTCCAACTGGAGCAAAACCTTGGCCAAAATGGGGAAAATGACAGACGACCGATGCTCAACATTGATCAATCTGCTTAATCGACAACTATTTCATTGTTGTATGGAGGTGGTTACCCGGCCATTCTGCCGCCAGGATCCCCATGAAGCGCTGGACCCTGAGGGCATTACGCGGTTAGTTCAGTACGACCTGAGCATATATGGGGTGGACCTTGAGGAGCAGGACAATATCGCTGGGCTCACCCGGAACCTCTGCCCCCTATGAGAAGCTAAAGGCCAAACGCTAGGAGACTGTGAATGTCAGCCCCCCAGGTCATCGGCAATAATCCTAGAGAAAATCCAGAAAGTGCTAGCCAACTTCCATCACGCATATGGGTGGTACCCAGATCCCCTAGAGTTCTTAGATGCCGGAAAAAAACACGATCTGAACGGATTACAGCAACCGTTTTGGGCAAAGATACCGGGGTTCGATATTTGCCAAGTGCTCAGCCCAGACGTCTTGCATGGCGTACACAAATTCTTCTTCGACCATCCGCATAGGTGGAACTAAGGATGTCGCCCGGGTATTTTGCCGGAATCCGGCACCCGCACGCCGGAAACCGGCACATTTTGGCCATACCCGCACCCGCACCCGCACCCGCACGCCGGAATGCGGGTATCCGGCACGCTTCCCGCACTTCCGGCATCAAAGTCATCACATCGACTTGTGTGATAGCTCATTAAATGCGCAAATTTCGCAGCTATCCGAATATGTACATCAAAAGGTGTAGATAAATTAGTACCCTGCTTAAATCAACAAAAGATGTCAGAAATATATTCCCCAAGTGTCGCACCCCTTCTGCAGCTTCGCACATTGTTATATTCACAGGCGTGAGAGTGTCCCTAATGTGAATGCATTTATCCGGATTTACTGGCAAAGTTTCAGGCTGAACCAACCAGTCGATCACGTTGAACACAGTGGTCCAAATCAATAAAATCCCCCTCTATGGACTTCAGTGATTGCATGGACACTAGGCAGTTTCCATGAGTTCCAATGGGTGCAATAAGATCAGAATACATCCCAAAACTGATGCAATCAATATCTCATTTGTACCTATGCTCCACCTTGAACACTGAACACAACTTACTCCAGTCAAGTAATACTAGCTTATCACCTTTAGTGTACTAGAACCTATGAACATGAACCACAACAAAAAAGGGATGAAAACTGCACTAAGATAATCAGGCGTTCTGGTCAGAATGTACTCATTAGAATTGCTCAGAGTTGTGTATTTAATGTTGCAGAGGCAGTTTCCCTGTGGTTTTCCCCCCTGGGCGACATATTTCCCCCCTACACACCACTTCCCCTGCCCCAATGAGTCTGAGAGTTAGCATACAGCCTATTGTGACCTGGGCGCATCCATCGCGCACGCGGGAGCGGCATTCCAACGGTTGGATTCCTTAGTGCATGTGGCGCTTTTCAGGGGATTTCCCCCCTGTGGGTGTATTTCCCCCTTCCTGAGGTCTCAATGAATTATATTGGTACATATAGGCATATAGCCTAAGAGCTGTGATTTATGCGCACATTATCGTATTATTTATATACATTTGTGGTGACATTCTGGTACCATCAAAACTTGCAAAACTCACAATACGAGCTGGTGAGTGTATTTCTTCACAATCTCGACGAAATAAATTGCTAATAAATCGGAAAAAATCAGGTGAGTACGTGCAGGAACTGATGCGGGTATGGGCGCTTAAATCGCCGGAATTTGCGGGATTCCGGGCGGGATTCCGGCGCTTTTTGGCCATACCCGCACCCGCACCCGCACCCGCATCGCCGGAAATCGCGGGTATTTTAGGGGCGGGAAGCCGGTATTTCTGGCTGCGGGATTCCCGGGCGACATCCTTACTACCAGGCATCTTTCCCCCCTTTTGTCTCACTTCCCATGCCTCAATTAGGCTGAGATTTGACTGAGAGCCTCTTGAGTGGTGTATATAACTATCGCATACAGGGGAGCGATGTTTCCACGGCTAGAATTGTTAGTCTGTGTGGCGCTGTATAGGGGTGAAACTTTCTGGGGACATTGCTCATCGATTTCACAGCCAATGTAATTTATTTATGTAGTGTGTGCTATATATTCCGGAAGCTGGGAATTTTCTCTATTTAATGAGCTTTTAATCATTACGATGTGATGACTTTGGAGGACACTTGATTTTACCATTGAAGCTCATAGTGAGCAACTCTCACAGTAAAGTTGCATGCACGCCAGCGTTTGATTGTCAATCAGGTCAGTTTTTTTGCGAGATTATGCGGGTATATCAGCGCTAATTATGCGGGCATTGCGGGATGCCCTGGCGGGATGCCCGCACCAAAATCCTGTGCTCGCGCCCGCGCCCGCTGCTCGCATGTGGGTATTTGCGGGTATTTGTGCCCGCAAATGCGAGCATTCCCGCACGCGGGTTGCTCGCACGACAGCCTTACTCCAGTGGGATTGGGATCAGCAATGTCGGGTTGCCAGTCATCTGAATCGTCAGAGGTCTCTGGTAAGGGGTGTAGACGAGGTGAGGACAGCAGTGTTAAAAGCTGAGGGTTGTTGGACAAGTGGGTAGACACGATGGGCAGCAAGTAATAAAGCTAGATCCTAGAGAGCGAAAGTGGGGCTCATAACTTATTGAGGATGATACAAGAACGTCTTGACACTCAATGCTGCTTAGCTAGTATAGCAGTGGATAGGATAGCAAAAGAATTTATGTATATAATTTGTTTCAATACATGGCTTTTTATACTAAGCATTCAGAGCGTGTATGCGCTCGTTTACAAGCTGGAACCAAGCGTGTAACTACATAAATGGAAAGGGGACGCGTACACGTAGAAACCGATGGAATATGAGGGAAAGAGATAGGAGAAATATAGGGGACACGACAGGGCGTCGATGGGCGATGAAACCAGCCATCAACTCCTGGTCACATGATCGACTACCAGCGAGTGTAGCTCTGCACGCTGGTTGTCCTCAATAATGATGACCTGATCCACATCTGGGATATGCAAACTGGAGCACTTGTTCTGGATCCACTGCAGGGTCATACCCACTGGGTTTGGTCTGCAGCCTTGTCACATGATGACACTGTCGTGGTATCAGGCTCAAGTGATCACACCATCCGCGTCTGGGACGCACACATTGGCGCTCCAATAGGCGACCTGCTCAGGGGACATGCTAGTTCAGTCCTGTCAGTCGCGTTCTCGCCCAATAGCACTCATATTGTCTCTGGCTCAGCCAACTGTTCCATCCGCATCTGGGACGTGCGTACTGGTGCTCTCATAGGTGAACTGCTCAGGGGACATACCAATTGGGTCCGGTTGGTGGTGTTCTCACCCAAAGATGCCCGCATTGTCACTGGCTCATGGGATAACACCATTCACATCTGGGACTCACACACCGGGGCTCCTGTTGGCGAGCCGCTCAGAGGACATAGCAGATCAATTTACTCCGTGGGGTTCTCGCCCGACAGCACCCATATCGTCTCTGGCTCATGGGACAATACCATTTGCATGTGGGACACGCACACCGGTGCTCCTATTGGCGAGCCACTCCAGGGGGATTCTGATTTTGTCCAATAAGTAGTGTTCTCGCCTGACAGTACTTGCATTGTTTCTGGCTCAAATGACAATACTATACGCATGTGGGATGCGTGCACTGGCGAGCCAATAGGCGATCCGCTCCTGGGACATACTAAGGCAGTCTGCTCAGTGGCATTTTCACCTGATGGCATCCACATTGTATCTGGCTCTCTTGATATGACAGTATGCATGTGGAAAACACTGGTGCTTGCATCCTCAAAATCCATGGGGACAAATGATATAGTAAGCTATACACTCGCACGGATTGGCTGCTCGTGGTCAGTACTGACAGTATGCTAGGATATTCTTTCATACAATACTGCTGCCAATGAAATTGTAAGCAATCT
>MU132243.1:97271-111038 GCA_015039395.1 Ceratobasidium sp. AG-I
ACATCATCTATTTGACTGATTTGATCAATCTCCTTATCCAGCCATCCATTTTTTGTCCCCTGTGGACCAAACAGCCTATATGCTGGAAAATACCCCTGGGCGAGGTGTCAGGCACACTGGCAGGAGGGGGGCTAGTGCAGTGGGGGAACTTGGGCAGTGGGGGACTTGTGGTTGTGGGGTGGTGGCCTTTGGAGTTCCTTTAGTGGCAGTGATGGATGAATAATCTGATGTCCTCTTGATGGATTCCTAAGGGTACTGCCCAGTTGGGCACCTGCCTGTTAGGGAACTTACCTAATATGCTTGGTCTATGACCCACCTTTTCTCTGATATGGTGAGTGATTTTTCACTATGATTTGACCAACTATTCACAGACCATTTTCACCATGATTTGACCAACTATTCATGGACCATTTTCACTATGATTCAACCAACTGTCCATGGTCCAATTCACCATGATTTGATCAACTGTTCGTGGCCCATTTTCACTATGATTTGACCAACTGTTCGTGGTCCATGTCCACTTGAAAATTGGCTGATTATTTACACATATTGTGTGATATAGAACATGTTTTTTGCTTGAATTCCACCACAATATGCTGTCTTCCAGCTGCTATATATGTGTAGTTTTGCAATGTCTGTTTCATTGATTCTCATAAAATGTAGTGAAATGTACAACAAAAAGAATCATAGTGGAATTACATACAACTTCATCACACAGAGTCATGTACTACTAGCTATGAGCGCGGGTTGGCCCACCCACCCCACGCTTTTCTCCAGATGCATTTTCTTTGGGTCGCCTTGCGGCACGTGTGGCTTCGCTACCTCACGTGTGTTTATAGCGCGTTGCAATTGCATTTTCCAAGCGCCCGGAAACTGGAAACCCCACTTCGGGAAGAGAAACTCCTTCACACATGTAGTTCTCCCTCTGAATAGACAATATGTATACCATAATTATCAGTTGAATTATGTCCACTATGTTTTTGTACAAAGATGAAAACAAAACCTTATTCGTAATGGTAGCCATATTATGGATGCACTTAGCAAAATGAGCTGGCCCCACCTTGAGAGCCGCAGCTTACGGGAGCTTGCTATTCCAGTCGTCAAGATCGCTTCAGTCTCTGTTGAGGATAAACTCACAGTGACCAGCATATAATCATGGATGCGTGTCCCTCTTACTCGCATATTCTCTGTACTCGTGTCATATTACGTTATGTGGTAGTGGATACATGTAGAACACGTATGGACATTGCCCAGCTACCTGCATAAAAGTCCTTGTGCCTTGACTGCCAATATACAATCTGCGATATCGAGCTGATTCGAAACGTCTTATTTCTGAAATCTCAATCCAAGAGGCATGAGCAGCATATACCACAACGGGGCTTTGAAATTTACTAGTGCCTATATTCAGACTGTCAGCTCCTCAACAATGATCGTGAAAACACCAACCAGCCCATCATAATCATATTGCATCGCATGATAGGAATTACGCTTTGAAATTTGCTACACGTAACGTATCATAGGATTAGTTGATTGGGAGTATAGGGCACTCAAAGTTAAGTAAAGATCGCATTCAGTGATACTGGCATGTGAGTTTGGCGCAATCTGGCGTGCATGCATTCAGAGCCGAGAGGAGGATCCCAGCACATCGTGATAGATGACTTAGCACACCCCGGCTCTGTAAAAAAAGCCTACTGCCTATCTATCCAGATCGCTGGCTACAGACTGACCAATTCGCGCACCGCCTAAGTTGCTAATACCGCTTTCAGCACTAACACGCCCACCAGAGCGCCAACACACGCCCACCGGGTCTATCGCGTGAGCTTGGCGTATCCCTTGAGCTCTTCGCGTTGCTCAAAGTAACTAGTGAAGAGAAAGGGGGCGATGATAGGTAGAGAAGAGGGGGAGGGGTGGCCGTATGCGTCACGGTCATCAGCTCTTGTAAATTTCATAGCTAACTTGACGACTGAGCTCAATATAGTTAGTATTTCTTGCTATAGTGTCAATAAACATATTTTGACTGCTGCGACAATGTAGCTATGCAGATCAGTCCCGTGTTGTACCCACTACACCTACATAAATATAAACTAGTTAGACTCGATTGACCAAGCAAGATCAAATCTACAGACTTGGCGGCCAATATCGTTCCAATGGTTTCATTCGATTCACACTACATAACACCCAACAGCAGTGGCAAATCATTGTTTGAGAAATCTCACCGACTCTACGCGTTCAGCCACCTCATCTAAGCGCGGCGCGCTATCTGGCTTGTATGCGTTACCACGCCAGAGCCGCCTGGGAGACCCCGCCTCGCCGCGCCTCGCTCGCTCTTAGGGTCTCATTTTGTAATTCCCACCCTCAATTCCTCTATAATTCAAATGATTGTGCAGGAGGCGCCAAAGCGAACGGGACCTCGTTCGGAGGAACGATTAGCATACTGTCTCGGGATTTCTGCCCGCCTGCTTGCTCGTCTCGGCTCGGCTCCCTTTCCTGCGTTTCTTGAATCCATTGTTGACTCGTTTGTATACTCGACTTTTATAAATGTGATTATGTACATTATTCAAGCGTGCATGATGGTCCACCTACCCTGGCGCTTTGCCCGTTGTCCATATTTTGGGCTGCGGCTTTGCTGCAGCTGGCTCAACCATTTTTTGTTCGAGTGTTTCTCGGCTCCCCGACAACTGCGTTGTTTCACTCTCGATGCACTCAAGTACAGGTTAAACAAAACCGACTCGATGCTTAAGTGCCAAGTAATTCTGACAGAAGCCCATTCACTTACGGGATCGGGCTCAGAGCCATACCATAAATGCAGTCTCCGTGGGTGCCAGGAGACGACCCGCTGATCCAATTACTTAATTCAACGCTTATGTTGTCTCACTACAGTTCTAGATATGGGACGATATGGTTGTTATGGGATTTCAACAAAATGTTGTTTACGGAGTTTCTGTACCACAAACCTGCGGCGGGATATGAGGGTCTTGGAATATTGAACGCTAACACCTCACACCATTGTACGAATTAACAAATTTGGTGAGTGTTTTATCAGACATTCATGTTATGTTTGCGCTCATCGCATCTTGTGCAACCAGGATACTCAACCTGTTGATATGCAGTCCTGGGGCACCTAAGCAGCAACGCTGTCGTGATGGAGGTGTACAATATATTGCATCTCAGGTGCTACAATGATATGTAGATGGTCTTTTCTCTCAGGATATGGCTACAAGCGTGCTGAGATCAGAGGTTACCGTTGTTGCCGCCGGTGGAGATGACAATAGAGGAGAGGGTTACTGAACAGTCTCAGCCCTGGATAAGGGTCTGGACCCGTCACAGAATTCTGCTTCATTTCGGGGTGTGAGTGACCTTGAAGCAAGGTGACAAGATGGCATAGGCTGCATCTAAAGAAACCCCGGTTTCAGAATATCTCCCCTCCTTGGCAAACAGCGGTTTCCGCCTCATTCCGATAGTTAAAACCCCATATAAAAGTGCAGGTATCGTCTAGATATGTCGCTGTACATGTTTTGAGAAAGGAGCTCCCGAAAACCTGCCAAATTGGTAGAGGATTGCCGGGGGAGAAATAAGCCTCGATCCTGCAGAACTGTATTTCTATCAATCAGGTAGATTCTTGGGAGCTTCTTTTTCAATACACGTACAAGGGTATATATAGAATAGGTTCGCACTTTTGTATGGGGTTTTAACTATCGGAACGAGGCGGAAACCGCTGTTTGCCAAGGAGGGGAGATATTCTGAAACCGGGGTTTCTTTAGATGCAGCCTATACCATCTTGTGGACATAATTCAACTGATAATTATGGTATACATATTGTCTATTCAGAGGGAGAACTACATGTGTGAAGGAATTTCTCTTCCCGAGGTGGGGTTTCCAGTTTCCGGGCGCTTGGAAAATGCAATTGCAACGTGCTGTAAGTAACTCCCGCGCTTATCACTTCTCATGCGACCGCGTCGTTGTCCCACGCCTCACGCTTGAGCAAGGGCTGAAAATGTTTTAAACGTATTTTTAAACATGTGTGTTGATAACATTTGCCTTTACAACACAACCCTAGCGTGCTAGAGTAGCATTCAACTAATGATTGAGAAGCCGTAGATCCTGTAAAATCAGTACCTTCATTCCCTTTTTGTCGCCTTCTGGAATCATGTGTAATCGTAAGCATTTGACCGCAACGAGAGTTCCGCTCTTCGTCCGCCCCTGCCAGGAGCTCCTCCGGCGCTTTCCATACGTAAATTGTGCAATTCCCTGAGCTCGAGATGATGCGGGATCCGTCGGGTGAGAGCGATACCGAGGAAACTGAGTCTGTCCGGGCTTCAAACGTAGTTTTAGACAACCCAGTACAAAATCTGGACACCTTACAGACTACAGTAGCTGCTACAGTGCCAGTTTCAAATATATGCTTTGTTCACTCCAATTTGAACTGCAGCCCAAGAAATCCGTGTTCTGGTCCTGAAACCACTTTTCTTTTCGCCAAGCACCAAACCCTAGTTAGCAAAATCAATTAAAAACAGCAATAACACTAGGGGACAGGTGGATCGTCCGATTGCAAACCTTGCGTCGGTTGTGTAAAAGTACTAGGTGCTTATAAGTGTTTGGCCCTGCTTGAATGACCTGGACTCGCATCACCAGGGTGGGGCAGGCATTTTCACTTGCCCAAAGTGCGGAGAAAACACCAACTTTCCTTTGTTCTATTAGCACTTTTACCGTGCTTTGCTCGAAGCAAATTCCAAATCCACCCTAGTGCATCAAGCTCCGTGGAGACAGGAGGCTGTGACACTAAGGCGTCGGATTAGCAGTAAAATATATCAAAGGATCGGAAAGAATCAATGAACTACCACTAATCTCGCTCAGAACCGGCTTCCCATACGATGTGCCACAGTGTAGGTCGTGCACAAAGCATAGGATGGATTCAAACCCCTCGTTGCGTCGACCCCCTTAGGGACGGGGAACGAAAGGAAGGTCGAAATGGTAAAATACCAGGGAGAGCCAAACAGCCATGAACGCTCGACGTGTTCACACGAGCGACATTTGTCATGGTATGCTGCAATGTCATAATATAGTGCCATGTCTCATAAATTGGTTAGGGAGGTCTGAATTTACACAACACGGCGGACAATGCTCAAGTACATAGTGGTGGAAATGACTCAAATCTATCCACAAAACCCTTCAGATTCCAGAGTTATCCAAGGGCAAATCTCAGCAACTAAAATGTCGTTATTGAGCCATATTATCTCCGGCCGCTCACGAAATTTAACACTTACGGACTCCAGTGCTGAATAGGCATCTGGCCGAGCTGACGAATCGTGGTCCCAGCATTGCACAAGGAATTCCCACATCTGGGATCCACGTTCTCCCAAGCCTGATAACTCTTGCGGGCGCCTTGGAAGCTGTTTTCGGTAGATCGCCCCGTAAACCCCTGCATCGGTTCGGTACTCCGCGTATGGCACCGCGCCAGTGATTATTTCCTAAATGTAATCAGATACTGAATTAAGCAATGTTGAGGGAACATACTATCATGGTCTGTGGGGAAAGTGTAAGTAGCGACACTTGTTCTAGTCCATGAATAAACGTACCATTGCGGCTGCATATATGTCGGTACGTTTACTTCTCGTGACTTGCGATTCGGTTTCTCCCTCATTTTCATCTTCTGTCTGAAAAAGCTCTGGAGCCTGGCCAGATTTTCTCAGCATAATGTCCTAACGGACTTCAGTTACATACCATCCACCTAAGGGTTCCACCACCAGGTCTTGACGTGGTAGTGAATCGAAGGGTAGTGTGCGATAGGATTGCGTGATCAAAATCATTGATCTTTAGGGTGCCGTCTTCAGAGACCAAGACGTTGCTCTACACCAGAAGGAGCCAGTTAGCTCATCCTGTGGGTTGACGCTAAGGTGCTTACGGCCTTGAGGTCGCCGTGCACCTAAGACTATAATATTAGAGGACGCAGGAAAAGGGGTTGAAACGGCTTACCATGTCAATACTGTGGAGATATGCAACGCCCGTAATGAGTTGAACACACTGTGCGTGTTTGAGCGCGCGTTCCAGAGATATTATTAACGCTAAACGCACCAGCGGAAAGCGCTCCACATCAGGGTTCGTCACAATATAGAGTTGCAGATTTCCCCGCTCCCTCCAGGGCGAAACCATACCAAGTCCATCATGAAACATTACAATTCCTAACAGCTCCTGGATATTTCCATGCCTTGCCCTCGACCAGAGGTAAACCTCACGCACAGCGCGCTACGTAAAAACGGTCATTCGTCATTCCATGCATGTGATTTCAAAGCGGACAGACCTTTATACCCTTGTCATCTCCTGCAAGAAGCAAAGGCAACCGCAGCGTTTTGATAGCAACCAATGTGCTATCGCTCAAGCTCCCGCGCCAGACATCACCAAATCCCCCTGTGGCGATCACCGACGAGGAGGACCGATCAGGGTCCAACAACAACGACAAATCCGCACATCCGTGTTTCACAAGACAGTCGAACATTTCTTGAGTGGACTACAGCTCAGTATTCATTGATGACCATCTTGGGGTATTTAACAATACTCCAGACTTACCATTTGGCTAGAGACCATATCGAACGAGGGGGTACGTTGCGGCGCTTCCCATACACATATGGTGCAGTCATAGGAGCCAGAAATTATCCGCATACCATTGGAAGAAAATGCCACAGAAGCAATAATGCTAGTATGGCCCCTGAATGGCTCGCCTATGGGTGCTTGGGTCCGTGTATCCCAGATCAGTATGGTGCCATCGGCCGAGCCGGAGACAATGTAGATACTGTCAGGGGAGAATCGCACCGACCAGACGGTCCCTGTGTGTCCTCGTAGCGGCTCGCTGAGTGGGATGCCGGTAGTTGCGTTCCAGATACAAATTGAATCATCGTCTGAACCGGATACAATATATTTACCGTCTAGAGAAAAGGATACAGAGTAAACGGCGCTCAGATGTCCTATGAGCGGCTCGTTTATTAGACTCCGGCTGTCTAGATCCCAAATGCGGATAGCAGAATCCCATGAACCAGAAACGATGCGAGTGCTGTCAGGCGAAAAGGCGACTGACAGGACCACGCCCGGGTCATTCCTAAGAGGCTCGCCAACAAGGGTTTCTGAACGTAAATCCCAGATTCGGATGGTACCATCATTTGACCCAGACACCATCCAGATACCATCTGGTGAAAATCCCACTGACTTTACTGTGTCGGTATGTCCTCCTAGTGGCTCGCCTACGAGCAGCCCAGTTCGTGCGTCCCAAAGACAGACAGCGCCAGATTCCCACCCGGATACAATTAAGCTATCGTCTTGGGAGCAGGCCACCGACCAAACCACATCGGAGTGTACCCCGAAGGGTTTGAGAACGAGAGCGCCAGTACACATATCCCAGATTCGAACACGTCCATCGACGGAGCCAGATATCAGTCGAGTGCCGTCGTGCGATACGGCAATGCACAGTACGGGCGTGCCTGTATCCCACTTTGTTACAGGCGCCGGATTTTGCTCAGCCATGCCTTCAGCGCTGAACTTGACATAAAGCTTTCAGCGAGGATCGGTGTACTTTAGGCACGTATTACGTACTGGTGAGATCCGAGATGAATATGTTGAGATATTTTTTTTGGTGGCTGGAGAATCGGTCAGGCAATGGGTCAAGGGCGTGGTTGCAGTTGGCTGGAAATGCTGAGACAGAAAGCGTTGCCACTAGTGCTATAACGGGTGCACAGTACCACTCGTCTGGTTCTTAACTGCTCCCTAACTGGGCTATACCTTTAGCGCGCATCAACTCACCCCGAGCTAAACGGCTTACTGCATTAGCCACCCTCAGAGCCGGGTCTCTGAGCTCAGAACGCTCGGCGAGCTCGGAGGCATAGTGCTGAATAAGCGATTAGATTTTGAGGCAGCTAGGGTACTATGCTGATTTACTTTCGTGTACAACTTTGTGTCTCTATCATCTCATTCGCCTCCTAAAAACATGCAACCAAAGAGATCTTGGGCTTGAAAGACCCCTCCACTGAAATTTTGTTAGACAAGCACGTTTTACTGGTCTCGAAACTACATGCTCACTCACCGTTATTGCGCTTTTCATTTGATTTTGCCGAACAGGATCTCGGCGCTTGGAGATATATATAAAAAAGTGGGTGTGCAACCAAAACACGAATATCTCAGGCTAGGGTGCGTTCTAAAACAAATGAAGTCCATGTTCGGAGTCGCCTCGTCAACGCGCAGGGCGTGGTGTATACTACATGTAATTTGAGGGACGTTTGGTCCAAATCGCCCCCAACTGGCACTGCGCCGCCTGCTGTGACCTCGGAAGTGCTTGAACACTGATGAAAACTCACAAAAGTATGATACATAATACAGACAAGGGAACGGGAAGACAAAAACGCGAATACAGCAGCAAACTAGAAAGAGACCAGACAAACGGTCCCGGAAAAACGCAAATACAAGCAAAACGCGCCCCGATATATCACAAAGACCCAAACCAAGCAACAAAGCACTATAACAATGCCCTAAAAGGCATGATAAAAAACACTTAAGTGAAGTATAAACAGAATCCAAGCACTTCCGAGGTCACAGCAGGCGGCGCAGTGCCAGTTGGGGGCGATTTGGACCAAACGTCCCTCAAATTACATGTAGTATACACCACGCCCTGCGCGTTGACGAGGCGACTCCGAACATGGACTTCATTTGTTTTAGAACGCACCCTAGCCTGAGATATTCGTGTTTTGGTTGCACACCCACTTTTCTTTTCTCCAAGCGCTGAGATCCTGCCTGGCAAAATCAAATGAAAAGAGCAATAAACGCCAGCCGGCCTCCGAGCTCTTTGAGCGTTCAGAGCGTTCAGAGACCCAACTCTGAGGGTGGCTATTACAAGCACCTCCGCAAAACTCGAACATGTATTGGTTGATGTATTACTGATTACTGTGCTATTACGATCAATGCGTCGCTTACATAAAGGCGCCAAGCGTTTATACTTATCTGTCCTTGTTAATTACATTGTCCCCCCGCGTCGGTTGTGTTCGGGACATGGGACTGAAACGCTTTAGCGTCGATTTGTCGCCAAAATGTGTCACGAAATGGCATAAACACCCATCAAATCTAGGGAATTGAAAATGCGGAGGTTGTCCCCTGGCGTCGACCGGCGGGGGGCAGGGGACCCATCAAAAAATCGCGTTGCGTCGATTTCTCCAGGGACAGGGACCGCCGCATTGATCGTAATAGCACAGTACCAGTATCATATTTATATCCTTGTTCCTCTACCATTCATCCATACAACGAACGATTGGAATGCGCGCACTCCCAGGTAATCAATAAGTAGCAATCCTAAAACTGGGGTGAAGCGGCTCATAGGATTTGCCGCCGTGGCATCATGGGAGCTATACCGGGATGTATGGCGTTCAGAGGTATGGCGTTCAGAGTGTAAAAGAAATAGCAAAGGCATATACGCAAATTATAAATCGATTTTTGCATTGTCCAAATAACGTGCATGAATGGGGATTAGTGAGATGGATGCACTGGATATTGAGTGAATGTGCATCAGAAAGATCAGTGGGAATGTGGGCTAAGGAATTTGTGCGTGGCCTAATTCTATCCAATTCCTTTGCCTTAGTGACATTTATTTGATTCTTTTTCACATTACAGGATAGCAGTTGAGCTACTCTCACTAGCGTTGAATTTGCACTTAATCTAAAGTTTCAGCTAGTTTCCCCTGTTTCCACTTCCGCATACATGCATACATGCGTGTGCCCTGTGGCTAGGAAGCCTGTGAATACCATAAATCCACATCCACATTGACATTAGCATTAAATCTAGTGCATTTCTATATGAGAATTATATGGTGTTTTACTTATTCATAAGTGGACTTATTGAGGGGGCAGATATGTGGTAAAATGGGTACCTAAAACAATGCATGGCTGTGATTTTGCCCATACTTGCAGTGCATTGACACCCTTGTAGTCCACTAATAAATTTACTAGTAAATAACAAAAGTGTGTGTGGGAGTAATTCTTTTACACTCTGAGCGCCGTAGACTTGAAGATATAGAGCATTATAATAGAAAGTTTGCAGAACGTGACAAAATCCACTGATTTGGGTATCGCTTCTAAACAGAATCACCGCAAAACGCAGTCCAGAGGACCTTTGAAGGTACAAAAACGAATGCACATTGTGTGGATACGCTTATGCTAGTGCAACTGTACTGTACCATTACGACCACAAATTCGTCCCCAATCCCCTGGCCGGTCGACGCGACGCGGGTTTTGTGACCCGTCCCTGTCCCCCAGCAAGTTGACGCCGAGTGACATCGGTTCTCGATCAAAGTCAAGACATTTGACAGCCATTTACATTGATTTTTTGACAGATTTTCAATGACTTCGACGCCCAAATCTGTCTGTCCCCTGTCCTCTCGACGGCCGACGTGGGGGACAAGTGAAACAAAGAGAGCCAAATACAGTTAAGCGCTCAGCGCTGTTACATAAGCGACTTTGTGGTCGTAATGGTACAGTAATTTCCACCAGAAATTCTGACTTTCGTCGGGGTCTGTAGCAGCCTATTAGACGGGTTCCATCTGACGAGAAAGCCACAGCATATACAACACCAGTATGCCCATGGAGAACTCTGGTTTTGGGAAAGCCGTTACGTGTATCTGAGAGATGGATGGTACGTAGGGTACGATTTTTAATGCGGTTTGGGTTTCCAAATCAGGTTTCCAAATCGGCCCAGGTTTCCAAATCGATTTCGAAACCTGCGCTTAGCAAAAGTCACGTGAATGACACATACTATCAAAAATCAAATCTCATAGCATACACGTTGGAACGAATATGTGAATTATCTTGAGCCAGTGGAATAGGTGAGCGCCCACGAGGGGTTTCAGCTACTCAATCAATTAGCTTATCGCTCAACATATCAATGAGGAACGGGTTCGTTAGGTCAACACCGTCCACATCTACTACCTCAAACTGCTCCCAATCTCCTGGGCGTGCCACTTCAATATCCTCATCAAGACCTGCTTCCAACTCCCACTCCTCGATCTCATCTGTGTATTCTTCATCGTTCTGAGTTGGCACTTTGACGGCAACAGCTGATGGCCCTGTGTCACTGTTCTCGCTGCCATTATCTTTAATCTGGTCATCTGAGCCTTGCTCGGATTCAGTATCCGACTCTTCTGGCTCTGACATCGCACACAGTCTATCAGTGGATCTCATAAGACCCGGAAGCTCTCGAAATATTGTGAGTGCCACTTTGGAACCTTTGCTTTTCTGAAACAAACCTTAGAAATTTCAAAATGCAAGCGCAAAACAAATACTCACCTTGCGCTGTTCGTGTTGTAAAACCCGGGTCATGCTAACCACAGTCTCTGCATTTTGTCTTCCTCTGTCAGAGCTGTTGATTTTTGTGAATGCAGAAACTGTTCGCTCCTCTGCCATAGAATTAGGGACAACAGAGAATAATTTGACTGCAAGATATGCAACGATTTGAGCGTCCTCGTGTGCTGAGATCTTTTTCCAGTATGCAAGGGGAGTAGCTGAATCGTGATATTTGTTGAAGGGATGTGTCTGCCAGGAGTATTGGATGAATTGAGCTCGAAATGGGAGTTGTATGGCTTCCCAGGTCGCATACAGCCCCAGAACATTTGGGGCACACTTGCAATTCACCTCGTGCATGAGAATATCTGCTAAACACTGGCCCGCCTTTGTATATGCAGGCATTTTCTGGCGCAAGTCCTCGTCCAGAAATGACTGATCACCAACCCTAGCCTTATGGAGGTCCCCACTATAATTGGGGAATTCTTGAGCAAAAGGAATCAGGACAGTAATTGTTGTGGCCAAGGGATTTGCGTGCTTTTGTGTGAAGATCTTTGAGCCAATGTATCCTACAGAGATTATTTGACTTAGCTCTCAAGAATGATTCAATCGATAAAATCTTACGAAAATCGAGGAAAAAAGCAGTAAGGTACACCTGCTTCTCAGGTCCTTCTAAAAATTCAGCAAATCGTCCATTGACCAGTGCGCATATATCCGACACCAGCACTCTCGGTATTGCCAGTCCTCCAAGCCTATCTGACCCCAAGAATAAATCATGGAGTGTCGCTTGAACAGAAATCCATAGGTGGTAGACGTCTCCTGGCGTTGAAGCAGTCGATTCCAGGCATACAACAGCACGTGCAAGGGGCTGAAGTATAAGGTGCAACTGATGCAACCTATCTTTTAAGGATGTCGGGCGAGCAGTTCCCGCAATTCCCGCGCTCGCACGCGGGAATCCGGCGCCAAATTCCCAATCCGGCGCTTGCGCCCGCGCCCGCATGCGGGAATTGCGGGAAATTGCGGGCAACCCGCACTGCTCGCATCAATGCGGGTCCTAGCGGGTAATACGAGCATTCCCGCATGCTCTCATGCCCGCAGCATGTCTGTAGGAGCTGCGAGAGTGGTGTTAGTGTGCGAAGGGGAAAATGACCGACCTCAAAACCCATCACAATTGAGTGATTAAGTGCTCATTAAACGCGCATAAATCGGTGGATTTGGAATATGCTTTCACGCTAGCGGAATTAATTTGTTGAGCCACAGAAAACCGCAAAATACATTCATGGGATAATACACAAATATCGCAGCCCTCAATGCAGTCAGAAAAGACATTTTATCATGCATTTAAACTAGCGATCCTATGCTGGAAGGTACCTAGAGTGTATATACCAAGTTTGAAAACAATCACATGAGCGGAAAAGAAGATATGTGAATGAGGGGGGGATCCTACCCCTATCCCCTTACCCTTATGATAGCAGTAAGGCTAAGGATTTCTAGATAAATGTAAATCATAGAGCATCTTGAGCATATCTGAAAACCTCACTATAGCAAGAATCTCATTCATGGCACCTCCTGATGCATGTGAACTGCTCTGTCCTGAGTTCCAAGTGTTCCATATACTCTAAACACATTCCCCTTGTATGATTCACAGGATCTGAGTATCAGCTGTGTTTCAAACTAGCGAACTATGGTAAGAAGGCATTCTGAGCATAATGTACTCATTGTAATTGTCTCTAACCTCCCCAGTCTTACTGTGCAAGGCAATCTGTGGCAGTTTTTACCCCTATTCACACTGTTTCCCTTATCTGAGTACTTTCCAGTGATCCAATCAAGCTGAGAACTTGTGTATAGAGTGCTATAATATGCTATAAAATACTGTGCACAAGGGAGCAGAGTTTGCCTGGTGGGACTCCTTAGTGCTTGTGGCGCTTTTCAGGGGTAATTTCCCCCAGGGAGAGATCTAGTGTTCCTCCCCCAGAATAATTTATTGTGGACATGTAATATATATATTCTGGGAGCTGTGATTTATGCGCATTTTATGAGCCTAAAATCAAAAGATTGTGACGAGTATTCGGTACACTCATTCTCCTCAGCGTGCACATTTTGAGCCCCCCGGGCAGTAAAGTTGCACGCATTCGCGCGTTTACTTATCGATCTGCCCTCAGATTTTTGCGGGCATTTGCGAGAACCCTGGCGCTTAAGTGCGGGTTGCCCGCCGAGCATTTGCGGGTTTCCCGCACCGAAATATCCATGCTGGCGCCCGCGCTCGCTGCTCGCACGCGGGTATTTGCGGGTATTTGTGCCCGCAAATGCGAGCATTCCCGCACGCGGGTTGCTCGCGCGACATCCCTACTATCTTTGAAGGCTCTGAACGTATTGATATCTTTTATCCATGCAAGTTTGTGGCTCTAGATGTTATATTTATCAGTTGGGTTAAGACATACTGGTTTGTTAGGTATGCTTACCC
>MU132243.1:124395-137129 GCA_015039395.1 Ceratobasidium sp. AG-I
CCCGCCATGGGTCTGAAGAGTCCAGACCGTACCGTTTGATGACATCCCGCTGAACAAAATCGTGAAAAAGCGAGGTACTGGGTGTGAAGTAGTCACGTCTATCGCGCTCATTAACGGCCGGGCCATTGTTCTGGACTAATCTCGCGTAGCTCGCCTGTTTCCTCGAACGTCGAGACGTGCGCTTGTGTTTTGATATTTCGGCACCCACGCAACCCGGAATCTCAATAAGCTCAGGTTGAGGGTTTGTTCGGTTGACTGGGTCGTGCAGAAGTGGGGGTGGACCAGATGAGGTTCGACCTTCACGATCGGCGAACGCAAGCAACGCATCTAAATCTGCGGGAGCAGGATGAAAGAAAAGAGGCGACCGAAGATCTGAAGTGGAAAAGTACGTGAAAAACGAGCTCGGGTTGAAACTGTACAGGAGTACTTACGCTTAATCTCGAAGGCAGAAAATTGCCGGTGCCAGTTCTCCATCCAACCGCCACCCAGTTTATCGATAACGAGAATTCGCATCTGACCCTCACAGTGGCAGGATGCGGCATCTTTGTCTTGATTTTGCGAAGACGAAGTGACCACTCTGTCGCTACCGGAACCCCTTTTTCGTGTGTTGAGTAGTGCGGGATTGCGCTTTCGCTGGAGCCAGTGCAGGTACAGATGTTCTTGGTCGGTATACAAGGCTGCGGGTCGAGACTCGAGAATCCGTGCCACTAGGGCGAGAGCAGCTGGTCCAGCGCCGATGACTACGAGGTCAAAAAATGCAGAAGCTTGAATCGAACAAAACGTCGAGCTGGCGTGACTAGGTGACAGTGGCTGTGAAGTAGATCCCCCGGGGACAGGACCCAAGAAAGAAGTTTCGTCACTGGGTATGTAGAGGTGAGCCGGTGTAACCCGGTGTGAGGGGAGTGTACGCTTCATCAATTAAGTCTCCAGGAAGGTTTAGTAGCCAAGGGACTCTACAAGACGTGACGGCCTGCGAAATAATTGGATGAACCGAGCATTTATACCTGCGTAAGACAGTCGAAGCCCACTGGGGTAGTACTCATCCAATTATAATCTTCCCGCTTTTTCTTTCCATTGTGTGTAGTGTCGTGACCCGGGAGGTTCGCACCTGAGCACTAAAAGGTACTCGTACGGTCATACTCAATTCGTCTCACTAAACATAGAAAAATAGTATAACTTATCTCAAGGCAGCCAGGCCCCAAACTCGTTGAGGAGGCGAATTTCCCAGGCCGCGCCCACAGCAAATCACACGGCGTTGGAGAAATCGTTGAGAGCCTAAGCTAAGCAATCATACAAAAGTAGAGAATCATTGAGATCATCTATTTACCTACTCGTGCAGGAGCCTCTTGGTTCGGAGCCCATGTAGCACCGCCGGCTCGAAACACCCGAGAAGGGTATTGACATGAAGAGCGAGATAACCTCCAGCCGGAAATATTCTGGCCGCAGAAATTAGGAAACTAGAAATCGTTATAACACAGTGTATGACACGGCCAGTATGATTAGTCAACGTAACAAATTCATCTCAGTTTGTTGTAGTTTCGCGAAGAAATCAAGCTTATGAATCCAGTCGGCCGTGCATAGCAGCCCCAAGACATAATGCATAGCCCAGTTCAGTAGGCTAAAACGCCCAATTCAAAGAGGTATATCGGATTATGAAGTCTTTCAAAAGTCGCGAATAATCTACGGGGTGCGGAGATTCCCAAGGCAAAGCGCTAAACAAGGGAATAGGCAGAACTTAGACTGAGCTGATAGTAGAGCAGACTAGAGAATTTACAAGCTAGCCAAAGCGTGGGTGGGGTGGGAACAGTGGACACAGGTGTGGCCTCTAGACCTCGGCGCGAGTAGAAAATTATGAAACCAGCACGCACGTGGAAGAGCCGTTTCCGTTACTCCGACGTCATCAATTTTGACGCCACTGGCAGCTGCTCCAATCCCCATTTTTCTGCTTTCGGTGTGGCACAGCACTTAGATTAATACAACTTCTCTGAGTTCTTTTCTCTTAACTGCTTCCATTGACATCTTTCTACAGGAAGAAAAAGAAAAGGCAGCGGGTGGCCTCTGCAAACTGCCCATGCATAGAAAAACTCAAGCACTTGAACGAATTAACCGGCAAAATTTTGCAACTAGCAGATGCAAGACGGGTTATGTTTTAGCGATCACGAACAGATTTGGAACACTAACATATTCAAGTACCGAAGCTGCATCCAGTCGAGCAGCTGGATCGTGGTCCCAACATTGTTCCAGAAGTGTCCACATATTTGTTTCGCGGGCACCAGACCCTAGAAGCTCGGTTGGACGCCTGGGGAACTGTTTCCTGTCGATCGCCCGAAATATACCTACATCACTCGAATACTCAGCGTAAGGCACCTTGCCTGTGATTGTCTCCTATTTCATATTCAACCACTGTGCTCAATATATAATGGCGTGTACGAACTAGCATTGTCTTTAAACAGATCAAAATTTAAATAACACATGTTTAAGAATAACAGAAATGCCTACCATTCCAAGGGCATACACATCGGTTTGCTTGTTTCTTGTAGCTGGAGATTTCCTGCTTGCTCCTTCGTCATCTGGCTGAAATAGCTCAGGGGCCTATCACGTCCTCATGAGCGTGTATGTTTGCCTGCTGATGATAGACCCACCATCCATCGAAGTGTTCCTCCACCAGCCCTCGTTGTAGTGGAGAATTGAAGTGTGCTATGCGATAAAATTGCCCAGTCAAAATCACTTATTTTGAGTGTGCCGTCTTGAGAAACAAGAACATTGATCTATCGCCCAACGTTGTAAAACAATAGGCCTGTGCATCAAACATCAGATCGTTTAAGTCTGCTTACCGCTTTGATATCACCATGTACCTGGGCGAAGGATTGATTCAGATTGGACTCTACGCAAATATCGCTGCTTACCATATCAATCTGGTGCAGGTAGGAGATGCCTGCCGCCAGTTGAATGCACTACAGAGTTATAAGTACCAAAATTACGGTCGAAAATGACCGAGAAGGTTTAACCCACCAGCGGGTAGCGTGCAACGTCGGCGTGAGCAGTAAGATATTTTTGCAGGTTGCCATTCTCCATCCAGGGCGATATCATACCAAGTCCACCACGGAAAACCACGATACCCAAGAGCTCTTGAACGTTTTGGTGCTTTGCTCTTGACCATAAATATACTTCACGCATAGCGCGCTAGGTTTCAAAAAAGACTTATGGTTGAGACTGAGAAAATGACCACAAAACTACAACACTTACCTTTGTACCTTTGTTGTCACCTTCGAGAAGAATGTGCAGCCTTAGTGTTTTAATTGCGACCAGCGTTCCGTCGTTCGTCTTTGCCTGATATATGTCACCAAACCCTCCTGACGCAATTGCCCAGGAAGAATGACTATCGTGATCTATGAAAGATGTAAGATTGGTACAGCCGTGCCTCACAAGACAAGCAAACATTTCTTCGGCAGACTGTGGTGCAATCGCGTCGCTTCCGTGAGATAATGCTTTCTGATCGATTTAGGAAACGTACCATGTCGCTTGAAACTGAATCGAATGTGTGTTCCTGTTGTGGTACTCTCGATACACGAATGGTGGCATCTTGCGAACCTGAGACAATACTGAAACCATCGGAGGTAAAAGCCACGGAGTGAATTGAGTGCTTGTGTACTCTCAGTGGCCCTCCTATGAGGCGCCTGGTAGTGACATCCCAGATACGAATGGTGGAGTCATATGAGCCAGAACCGATCATGGATCCGGTTGGTGAAAATGCTACAGCCCAAACCGCGCCACCGTGTCCTACAAGAGGTCCGCCGAGAGGAGTTCTAGTGTGTACATCCCAGATGCGAACAGTTGAATCGTGTGATCCGGAGACAATGAGAGATCCGTCGGGAGAGAACGCTACGGATACGACTCCATCTGTGTGTCCACTGAGTGGTTCTCCCACTAGGCTCATGGTATCCGTGTCCCAAATACGGATTGTACCATCGTCTGAGCCCGAGACTGCGAGGACTCCATCGGAGGAGTAGCTAACGGAGTAGATCATACCAACATGTCCCCGGAGTGGTTCACCCACAGAAAGACCTCGCTGTATATCCCAAAGACGAACCGTACTGTCTCGAGAGCCGGAAACGAGGTGAACTCCGTCAGGCGAGAACCCCACCGAGCAAACCGTGTTCGTATGTCCTTTGAGCGGCTGTCCTACAGCAGCTCCTGTTCTGGCGTTCCATGTGCGTATCGTGAGATCACTCGAAGAGGAAACAATCAAACTATCGTCGGGGGAAAAGGCGACCGACCAAATCCCCTGAGTGTGTCCCAGGAGCGGCCCGAGCACTAAGGCCCCGGTTGTCAGACTCCAGACTCGGACACGCCCATCATAGGAGCCGGATGCAACGCGGGTACCATCGTGCGATATTGAAACAGAGTCTACAATACTCCCTGCTGCCCATTTTAATATAAGGGCAGGTTCTTCGACGTCCATGATCAACGCCTCTCAGGAAGGAGTTGTTAGCGCACGGTGAAGGGTTAAGTGTTAAACATAAACTCACTACGTCAACTAACGATCAATTTTTGTTAGTCGCAGTGACCAAGAATTCAAAACTGGTGGTAACGAGGATAGGGGAGAGGTTGTGGTAAGCCACAGATCAGACTGATTAAACGCTATCATCATGCGCCCTCTTTTGTTGATCGGCCGGAGGTGCTTGCAGGATTTATCCAGGATTTCAAGTACGAGTGCGTCACCCAAGGTCGGGATACACAGCAATCCTACCTCCTATCAAACACTAGTCATAACCTTTCGCCTAAAGTGTAGTTCACTCCGATTCTTCAAAACAGGAAAATGGCAAAACGGCTGAGGTATTTTGGCGTCGTAGTTTTGTGTAGATATGCATCGCTCGCGCATCGCGCGCTAAAGTTCACTAAGGCTGCGATCTGGGTATTGGCTGCTGTAATCCAAGCAACAATTCCATTATTTTGCAATAAGTGACCCTAGGACACTGCATAATATGCGGCTTAGCTTCAAAGAGATCTCATTTGCAAAAAAGCGTACACTTACATTGTCGAATTCCTCCAGGTTTTAGTAGCCCAGAATACTTGCTCTGGTGTAGGTATATGCGACCATTTCAGTTGTGGTGGGCTATTTCTGCAGCTAATTTATTCCCTTCTTGAGCGATGCACTAGCACTAGCACTTATAACATTAAATTCTTACTGTACTTATATGCGGACATGTGAGTTCAATTAGCTAGTGGCACTGGAGTCGCCTCCATCTAACTAATGGTGTAGCTAGTCAGCTGCTGCCTAACCCCACCAGTAACCTAGCCAGCTCACAGAAGATATTATGACCGATGCCGTTGGCCAAACAGAGGAATCATAGTCCCAGCACTTGACGAGCAGCTCCCATATCATCTGCGTTTTTTTTGTTCTGCCCGGGTAGGTCCTTTGGGCGGCGAGAGAGCTTCTTTCGATAGGCTGCTCCATGGGTTGGCATCTCGTTGCTGAATTAGTAGTGCGGAATCCTGCCTGTGAGAAATTTCTACAAGATTTTAGAATAGGGTTAGTTTTTATGACGCCAACATGCTAGGATTGTCTGAACTTTGTTAAGGCCTTCCACACATCACCAAAGCCGCCGGTGGCAACGGCGGACGAAGAGTAGCTGTTGGGAGCAATTGAACTCGAGATGTCGACGCAACCGTGTGCAACCAGACAATCAAACATGTCTTGCGCGGACTACGGCGTTGATAAGCACGAGGCTCCGAGAAATCTTTGGAAATGTTATCGAAATGCTCACCATGTTATTTGGCACCCTATCAAACGACGGAACATACTTTGGCGCTTCCCACACACAAATAGAATCATCTCCCAAGCCAGAGACAATGTAACTGCCGTCAGGCGGGCAAAAACTCGAGGAGGAAACCCGCAAACCGAAAACACAAAATCCAAATTCGACAGACACAACATCAATATCAAGAGAAATGGTAGACAAAATGTGTGTAGAATAGACGAGGTATGTTGGGGAAAGGGTAAAAGGTGTGGGAAAAGAGCCCAAAATACACTCAAGCCTCCAATAACCACTATGCCTCAACTCCCTCTGCGTCTTCCCCGCCCTTGATCAGCAGGCAGACCTTACGGCAACGCTCATCCACCGATTCCAACAAAATATCCCTCCCTCCAACCCTCCCCTCTCCCTCTCTCCATATCCCCCACTCTCTCGATCAACCTGTCAATCTTGTTGTCAATCTCATTCGCGCTCACGTCTAGATTCTCGAAGTCGGGTGGGTGGCGAAGACCCCTATACAGTTAGCCAAATAACCGGTCACAAAAAGTGATGGCCCACAAAGATGATTGTCCAGCCTCCCACTAAGAATGTATATAGCCGCAAATTTAACGGTGCCTATTACTAGAGAACCCTGGCTATCTAACGCATATAACTACCCCCCGATAGCTGCTAAAATGACAAAGTTATGAATCAAACAAAACAGCAGGTTATGTGACCAGTTATGTAACTCTCAGTTGGAACTACACAGGCACCCCTGGTACTTTCCACATAGGTGGCTCAAGTACTAGCTACTAGTATGATTATATAGAGCCAGGTAACCACTAACGTCTGTGAGATAGACAGGGTGCTAGCTAATGTATTGGTGGGGGAGGAGTACATGAGAAACTACTGGTAGGATATATGCATGTCAGACTAGGCTGCAGGCACCTATAGGTTCTAGCATCTAGATAGACTACAAGGTGTATGCAGAAGAGTTTATTCTACTAACCTGAGCACATTTTGAGGTGTGGTGTGGTCCTCAAAATTATTTTCAGCTCAATCATTGGTGCATACAGGGAGCCCCTGAGAGATTATAATGGGGTTTTTAATCTATTGAGAGACTATGGCTAGCTGAAACACATGTGGTATTATGCACTAAAGCTAATGGAATCTATACAGCATATATTGAGCAGGGGGTGAGCCCGGCAATGCATCCAAACATTGCTTAAAGAGGGAGAGAATATCACTCCAAGAACCCCCCACCACATATTTCTTGCTACACATGAAATATCTCATCAGGTAATCCATGAAACTGCTCATTCTGTAAATATTGAGGGTCAAAAAAAGACTAAACTTTTAATAGGAGTATTCTGTATGATTTTGGTGAGTAACAAACAAATATGCAGTGGGGGGTTCTTGGAGTGATATTCTCTCCCTCCCCAAGCAATGTTTGGATGCATTGCCGGGCTCACCCACTGCTCAATATATGCTGTATAGATTCCATTAGCTTTAGTGCATAATACCACATGTGTTTCAGCTAGCCATAGTCTCTCAATAGATTAAAAACCCCATTATAATCTCTCAGGGGCTCCCTGTATGCACCAATGATTGAGCTGAAAATAATTTTGAGGACCACACCACACCTCAAAATGTGCTCAGGTTAGTAGAATAAACTCTTCT
The DNA here is from genome assembly GCA_015039395.1 of Ceratobasidium sp. AG-I. Classification (NCBI taxonomy): domain Eukaryota; kingdom Fungi; phylum Basidiomycota; class Agaricomycetes; order Cantharellales; family Ceratobasidiaceae; genus Ceratobasidium; species Ceratobasidium sp. AG-I. Next base: position 131,811 of record MU132243.1, read on the forward strand.
GCATACACCTTGTAGTCTATCTAGATGCTAGAACCTATAGGTGCCTGCAGCCTAGTCTGACATGCATATATCCTACCAGTAGTTCCCCATGCACCCCTCCCCCACCAATACATTAGCTAGCACCCTGTCTATCTCACAGACACTAGTGGTTAACTGGCTCCATATAATCATACTAGTAGCTAGTACTTGAGCCACCTATGTGGAAAGTACCAGGGGTGCCTGTGTAGTTCCAACTGAGAGTTACATAACTGGTCACATAACCTGCTGTTTTGTTTGATTCATAACTTTGTCATTTTAGCAGCTATCGGGGGGTAGTTATATGCGTTAGATAGCCAGGGTTCTCTAGTAATAGGCACAGTTAAATTTGCGGCTATATACATTCTTAGTGGGAAGCTAGACAATCATCTTTGTGGGCCATCACTTTTTGTGACCGGTTATTTGGCTAACTGTACTCTCTTCTCCTCCCGGCGGACGTCTGGAAGATGTACTTGTTGTATATGCATGTATCCCGGCATATGCGTGCCGTGTACACGTATGCCTTAAGCTTCTATCTTTCCACCCAGTTCTTAAGCTTGCGTGTCTACGTCTACTGTGTTCCATTACGTTCCATAGCTGTATGTATATAAGAGCCATAGGCTCATTGACTGAATTCATCAGCTCGTTTACTAGTTTATCCCACAACCGTAGGCTAAGAAGCCTTGAGTGTCCGAACGTTTTGGAGTCATCCTCAACAGTACTCATCCTACTGCCCCCACTAACGCCGGCACCTCCCGTAGGGTCACCACCCTAGCATATTCATCCATCTACTGCTCGGCCCAGATCGAGAAGTAGACAAAGACAAAGACGGCGTAAACGGAGGAAATCCTACTAAATGACCATTTCGGTTGCGGAGGTGGGTGTAGTCCCGCCGTTCAGAGGCGGGAAGTGGCATCCGGTGTGCTGCCATGCTATGAGCGACATGGAGGTGCGCGTGGCAACCAGTTCTAGATTCTCTGTGGGTCGGTTGGCACAGGGAGGTGAAGAGGATCAAGAGCGAGGTAGGTGAGGGGAGGCGTGAGTGATGTGGCTTTTGGTAGGAAGTATCCCAGCAGGAGGTTTGGAGAGGAGTGATTGTAGTAGGCTAAATTTGGACCGCCGAGTCGTTCGGCGAGCACTGGTACGCTAAGATTTATTGACGGTTGAGCTTTGGAAGCGGGAAAGGACGGTGCAAGGGGTGATTGGGAAGGTGGTTCTCCGCATGGCCACAGGCGGGAGGAGCCATAGTCAAGTGTTTCCCTAGACCGAAGCTATGTTTATTGGTAGTAAATCCAGCAGTATGGAGCTCGATCCATTGGCCCAGGGGGTGCGAGTTAGATAATAGGTGGCGTGATCCTGTACCAGGACGCCTCTCGTGTAAACCCTTGGAAAGATGATTGATAGTCGATTCCTGTATTGAAAATGCCGAAGGTTGGCCGTTGGCTACCGGACCTGAGTTGGCTATCATGACGGCGACAAGAGCGAATATAACTGTCTTCACTGGTTGCAAAGCGGGCTCCTCGCCAGCGAATATGACCTTGGACTTTCAGGCGGCCTAGATGAGAGGGACAGCTTCGGTCTAGGGGGTGCTAGAGAAACAAACGCTTCCATCATGGGCTGGATAGGGACAACAGACGAGATGGGCCGCAAGACGAGATGGGCCGCAAGACGAGATGACCAGTTCGGCACTCGAGTTCGAATAACAAGGAGTTATGTTCAACAAGTGGGTTTGCTGAGTTCGGAGAGGGTCGACATTCGTCCTCGGCCAAGAGTAAAAAATCCGTGGTTTCCGTAGCCTGATTCACCGATCATCGTCACGCCCAACCCAAGAAAAATAACTTCATAAGTGCCTCGGTTGTATCCCCTAGTATACGTGTTGTCCATTGGAAGCATTGGCGAAGCGACATGAACTTCGGGCACCGAATAAGCGAAATGAGCGAGAGACTACATAAGCTAAACCTGAACTCACCACTCAAGCTTTTGCAGAGCCATCCAGCTTCCTCCAGCAGGTCCGTTGTGTTTCGATTTCGACCACGTAACTCCGCCTACTCTAGTTCCAGCTCCGGCTACCGCCCTGATCTGACTCCGTGCCAGCACCGTTTCCCATCGTCTCATCCGTTTCGAGCTTTGGCTCCGTCTCCTGCTCTTGGCCCTTCTTTGGGACAAGCGAGTCGGTCCACTGCTTGTGATTAGTCCACCGAGGTCCCGTGTCTGTCTAACGGCGCCGAGATTCCCGGGGAGGATTTGTTCAAAGGAGAGTACAAGTATGGGTGGAGTGCGGGTAGGCGTAGGTTGAGAGAAGGAAGTAAAGATATTTGAAGATGCGAAGACCTTTTGCTCCTGAGTCGTCAAAGATGATGTCAATAACGTTGTGTAACAGGGTGGAATAGCATACCTCAAACGGTGCCGGTTTTATGTTCCCTAGCCGGCTTGTACATATATTGGCCTCAATTCCCCATTGCGCGCGTGGCCAAGAAGATCTCCAACCATCGCCCTGGCAGAGACGTCGACGATGCTCCGTTCAACACGATCCCACTAAGCTTATTAACGAGTGGCGCCATTTAGTAGACTGGGGAGCTTAGAGATTTGGCGAGGTGGGAGTCAAGACTAGAGTGATGGCGGAACGGGCCTAGTGTCTGTGCCAGCGCAAGAGACGTAACAAAACAACAGTTTCGCACAGGTCAACTGAGAAATGATTCAAATAATTCTGAACTTCCTTACCAGTAATTTTACATCAGCCGCTGTCTGCACCCTGCCCCGGACCAGGTAGCTAAACCGAGGGCAGGCGCCCATGGTTCAGCAACGCGCAGAGGCCAATTTCCTCAAGCTCTAGCACCCAAGTGGCTTGACGCTCGACGAACCAGGAGCCTCGATTTCATATTATAGACCTCTATAGCGGACGTAACCGTGCAATTCTGGTGGACCAATAATCAGTAACTGGATAAACGATGCAGGTGATGTTGCGGTCAAGCGGACAAGTTGAGCGTGGCGGGGCCGTACAGCACTGCCACAGATGTAGGCGGCTACCGTTATCCTGGTTCTCAGGGTTTCACGTCCGCTGATGAGCTTCCACTCCCGCCTCACTCAGAATGCCAGATTCCACAATGCCAAATAATACGGAATTACCGACATGTGGTGCGCTAAAAGAGATCGATAGACGTGATAGCATTGTGCTAAGCTAGTTAAAGCGACGGCCTGTGCATCACGACTTCTAGGATCTCAGCGCGAAAGAAGTGTATTGAGAGATGATTGGGTGTCAGTTGCTCTCACAATAAGAGTACTTAATATGAGCCAAGTAATGAGGCAGCGTGATGGTGGCTAAACCAGGCAGGAAAAGCTGACGGGTTAGAACTCTAGCGAAATAGTAACGGACGATAGGAGCGTTTATTAGTTGCCTGAATGACATGGCTGGTACAATCTACAGCGTCCAACTCATCTCCCCATAGAATTCTACCATCGATCCCAAAGCTTGGCCCGTTCGATTTCGAGGATCATGCGCTGGCGTAGGTGAACTACCTTAGATCCACCGAAATCAGAGCCGGCACCTCGGCTGATGCACTCCATATATTGGCAGCTAAAGACGCCACAATCGTGGTGATTTTCTTGTCTGGGTGTTTTCTGTATAAAGTTCTATAATCTGTAAGATAGCCTCAGAAACAAAACCACATACTTTGTCAAATATGTATTCCCAGCCGGCCCAGTCGAAGCTTGTCTTTTTCTTGTCCAGATGCTCTTTCTCAAGATAATCTCGCAAACACTGGATATCAATGAAACTCGTCAAAGAGAGATAAATAGAAAGAGATGAAGCAATACCGCGTGAACGTTACTGTGTTGTCGGCCCATACTATCATAGTACTCGATTCTCTTTTGCTTGAGGTAGATAGCTGCGCATGCCCAGTCTGCATTCTCTAACCCGACAGGGATTAATAATACATCTTTCTCGAAGATGTCAATCTGCCTAGGACATTAGCCATAGTGACTCTCCGGTGGCCAGCATCAGCTCACCTTCTTTGTGCGGTTCCCTAGCCTGGCCTTCTCATATCCCAGAGCCTCCAGCTTAGCAAAGAACGATGTCCTAAAGTAGTGAATGTCTGGCGTTTTCAAATCGTCCCGTTCTTCTTGCTCACAACGAGCCATTAGCAGAGCGCCATAAAAGTTAATGATGTTATGGTTAAGCGACTGCGTAGGGTTTAAACACGCAAGGTCCTCGTCTGAAAGCTGTTCCTCCGCAACCCTAGCTACCGTTCCACGTCTCTTGAGCATCGCAGCGATCTGTCGGATCGGGCATAAGCAAAACGTGGCAAGCCGTAAATTAATAAGCGTGCCTCTGCCTGGTCTTCAGCACTTAGAGAATCTGGTATCGGCTAGCACATACAGACATATTGTCAAAAAGACACGTTTTTTTCACTCAACACAAACAGACTCACTCGTTTAGCCAAGGGTTCGGAGACCATGTTGAGGTTCTGCGAGTACTGAGAAATATCCTGTGAGAGCTGAATGCTACGACGAAATTCTTAGTATATAGCAGGGGTAACGTGGTCGAAAGAAAACGCTACCTCTTTAACGCTTTGTTCGCCCGCTCGATCGCCGCTCGTAAGAACTCATTATCGAACTACAATGGAAACTCGGAATGTGTACGAGCCATGTTGTATTTGGAACGGACCTCCTGTTCACTGCCTTCCACTTGAGGGGTTACAGTTGACGTCCAAGCTGAAGAAGGAGCTGCGTGGCGATCAGATTAGAGGTTTAACACAATAAATAACAGGCATACAACTTGTTGGTCTCGCCGATTTGAACTGTGGGTGCTCTTGCTGTAGCCTCGTTTGAGCCTCCAATTTGTGCTATGGAAACATATAAGCAACTAGACCCGTAAACGGCAGTAAGAACTGTACTTGTTTGTGACGGATATGTTTTCGAGGTATGACCCCACCCACTCGGATCTTGAGGTGACCGTTCTCGAGTAGATACGGAATCAAAGAAGAACTCAGGCCCGAAGATATTTGAGCAGAACCAGCAGCAGCTAGCATTGGTTGGTTGCTAATGCCATTACCGCCAGAGCTTAAGGCTGGAGTGAGGTGTGCGATCAATAGACAGACGTGATATGAAGATAGGACAGGACGTGCGCACAGAGTGACTCGATGTGGCCTTCATTAAAAGATCAAAGGGAGTCAGGGCGTTGCCACGACCAATCTCGAAAGTGTCTATTGCAGACACAGTGAAAAGGTTGGCATGTAAATTTACATAGGTGAGGCATGTAAATTTACATGGGTGAGGCATGTAAAAAAAATGCCAAAGTTTACATAC
>MU132244.1:16429-57214 GCA_015039395.1 Ceratobasidium sp. AG-I
AACCCACCACTGCACAGCCGCTTGCTCCAGCAACTGCTGCTCAGTCGTTCAATTCTACGGCTGCCTCTAGTTCTCAGGTAAACCACAGGCGTACAGGCTTCAAGAAGCGGCCGGCTCCTTTGGTCACAGTCACCACAGTAACCAGCCAACAGAGCACTCGTACATCTGCGCTAGATCAGGACGACGCGCAGATGGATCAGACATTCTCAGGCCCGCGTAGCCCCAGCTGTGCGCCTAAGAAAAACCTATTTGGCAGCAACACATGACCGGGCACTCCTCCTTGGATAGAGTACATCCTAGAAATGGAGAGGCTACATTCAAGCCACTAGCCGGTTCTCCGGGCTATTATATTAATCCTGTAGTGCATGTTTTCTGGTCTCTCCTTGATTTATTTTTTTGTAATCAGATATCTTTATGGATGTTTGGGGCTACGCCCTATCTATTGATCAGTGTCCTACACCCTGCATGATCCTTGGTATATCTCAATGGGCTTGGAGGTCATGCCAGTTCATGAGGAAAAACCCCAGTATGGAATGAATGATATTGACCTAAATTTATCCATATTAAAAGATTTAGGTTTTTACCAGCCCCTGTTTCATACACCTTAATTTATTAAATTTAGGAACTTCAAATTTCCCAAATATGTTCCTTTGGTCATGTTTGTCACTTCTACCACTTTTCCAAGTTTAGCATTTTGGTCAATTTAGCCACATTTGGGGGGATTTAATGGATTTAGCCATATTTAAGAAATTTAAGTGAATTTCAGATTTCAATCTTACTGAAAGTTTCACATTTTCCTGATGTTCCTGGCTATATCCATGTTACAACTAGATGAGTATTTTTCTAACCCATGGTAAAACCTGTGACCATTATCTTGTTTCACTTACATAACAGTTGTGGGCTCTGGTTCTAATCTCTCTAGGTGATGTATTTCTTTTGGTACATACTTTAAGAAACAAATTGGGGCCCTGCTCTACTTGTAGTCAGGTAAGACTATTTCTTGGGTTGAAAACTACTATCTATGTGACTGCAACATTGGGCAATCTCAGATCAACATGAACTCACCTATAAAATATTTGTGCAGTGAGGTTTTGTGTACTCAGAACTTACAGCAACAACAACTTAAAACAATCTTGCTTCTTCAAGCCCTCAGGTTCAAACTTGTAGCACAATAAAGTCATTTGCCTACATATTTAGTTGATAAAAGCAAATATAAATTGACTCCTAAATTATCCATATAATGAATCAACTCATGAACAACTAAGTACATGACACACAACATGGTGATTGCCATGTATGAATAGCAATAATAGAATGGTATGGATGAGACCTACTTGTTGGGAGACGCCGGCACGGAAACAGTCTAGAGCAAAAGGAGGGGTTGCAACCGGCGCCCCTGGAGTAAGAACAAGTAAAAGGTCAAGGGCGGAAACAAGAAATAATACGAGCCAGCTGAAGAGTGAAATGAGCCAGGAAACAAACGATTTCATACACGATCACCCCCATTCGCCCCGCTTACATTCCTCCGTACACATCATCCTCGTCCACTACGCTCACCGGGCGGCGTCCTTTCGTCGCCTCTCCGTTTCCAACGACGACCGCGCGTTCGTCACGCGTATAGGCAGCGGGTGGCATGGCTGGGGCATTGGTGACCGGGGCAGGCATCCCGGCAACACTCAGTCTCGATCCCTCCTGGCCGGCCTTGGCGTCGTAGCTCCAATGCACGTGCTGCGGGTTGGGGTCAATCGGGGTCCCAGTGCGGCTCAGACCTTCAGCGACCAAGAGGGGGAAGCGAGGGTGGCATCGAGTCGATACGCGCGTGCTGTTTCTCTGCGAACGGATTCGGTAGCACTTTCTCATTGACGGAGGTAGCCTGGGGAAGGGTAGGATAGGTAGCGGGCAAAGCAAGAGAGGACTGCTCGACCGGAGAGATGGGGTGGAACGAGTCCTGGCTGGGTTCGCCCGGCTTCGAGGTGACGAGTGATCTCCGCGTATTGTTGAGCCCGGAAAGACGTGACGCTCTGAACCATGTCGCGCTGGGCCATTGGGGTATGCATGGAGTACGTGTAGCCGTCCTGCGCGTAGTATCCATCTGGAGAGTAACCACCAGGAGAGTAACTACCGGGAGAGTAACCTTCAGGCGATGTCTGTTGTCCATAGCCTTGGTCGTGCATCCCGCCGTTCGTAGGCTGGCGCGTAAGGAGCTGGGCACCGCTGGGGCGACGCGCGAGCTCGGACTGGTGGTGGTGAGCGGGAGGAGTGTAGGCCGTAAAAGCCATAGGGCTCGGGTAGCCAGCGCCCTCCGCGGTTTGTGGGGCAGTGACGACTTGGCCGGGTTGGAACGAAGGGAACGGCGCGCCGTTGAGTATCGCATAGGTTGGCTTGCGCTCAATCATAACAGGAGGCCGAGGGCCAACGGTGTTGGCACGAGCGAGGGCGAGAGCAGCCTGTGTGCCGATAACAGGTCGGCCAGCGCCAGGGTCGTCGTCCGGGATCATCATGCTGTTCCGCAGGTAGCTCTAACGACCAAACTCATCGCGGTTGCCTTGCTTGCGGCGGTTATGTTGACGGATGATCTACGAGACGAATGCGATGAGGCAGACAACGGCACCAACGATGGTTCCAGTGTTGGATGGCGTGGGGGTAGCAGTAGTGTGGGGGTAGCTGACGGAGTGACAATGGAGTAAATGATCACACTGCTGGCGTTAATCAATGTTTGGGTCTTACGGGTTTGCTAGCCACGGGGGTCGTGTTTTCAATAGAAGCACACATGGTAGTCAGCACGGCAGTAATTTAGGCCGGAGTAGGCGATTGTTGCACCAGCGTCGCGCTCGAGGAAGTTATGGGAGTCTATTCGTAGAATATTTCTTTACCAAACGACAAATTGACAAAATAACGCAGGTTTGAACTCACGGAAGAACTGATGATAGACTGGACGGAGGACAGCACGCTCGACGAAGCAGAGGATTCCGTGACAAGCAGACCTGCAGAACTGGACGAAACGACCGGAGCAGAGGTTGGAGCGGCCTCAGTTGTCGTCGGCTGCTGGGTCGTCACGGCCGGTGGTTGAGAGGTATCAATAGCAGCGGCCAAAGTGGTGGTCAACGGGGTCGTCGAAGGCATAATTGTAGCCGGCGGAGCGGCTGCTCGTCCTAAAGTTCACGCAAGAGTCGCAGTGAGGTCGGGAATATTAGCGAAAAACGGAAGCGGGACGAGACTCGTATGCACCCGCACTGACACCAGGCTGTGTTTCTGTCGAGGCCAGGTCACCAAGCCACGTTGGGGAGCACAAAGGAAGAATACTCTCTGCGATACGTTTGTGGTTATAATTGTGCTGCATGAATGAGTCGCGCAAGGATTGGAGAGTGACTGGAGACTGGAGACGAGAAAGAGCGGGGAGACGGGCGAGGACGAGAAGTGAGGTATGGTTGAACGAAGGAAGATAGTAGGTCACTTGGGTTCGGCGGTACGCAGAGATCTAGAACCAGGTTATTCGGTGAAGCGCTTAGAGGATAGCGCCCTTATTATATAAGCCACCTGGATGCCAATGTTTATGTAACATAGTGATTGGCCCTTGTCCTCTTGTCTCCCTCCACCCCCGCGCGGCAGAGTATCTAGTCGGGGTCTTGCAAAATGGTGTCGAGCACCCCTGGATCGCCCCAGATTCCAAGCTTGAAGCGTGCGCGAAGTGACACGGCGGCGTCGGGTAGCATGTCGCCCAAACGAGCGAACTCGGAGGTTGTCGAGGAAGATATCGCCGGCAACCACAACGATCTCGGGATTGACGAGTACATGCGACTGCAGGAAGGCGATAACGAGGCGGATATCGGCCTTGCTTCGATGACCGCGCTAGACGACACGGATGACAACACGGCACGGAGTAGGGCGGCGCTGACGGGTTCGGAGAAGCTCCAGATGATCTCAAACCTCGAGAAGATGCCCCTCGAGCTTGGCGCCGTGTGGTTCTTGGTGTCGCGCAAGTGGATGGGCAGGTGGGAAATTGCCATCACAGGGGCAGTGGTGTCGAAGGAGGACGTCAGCACGACGGAGACAACTCTCGGGCCTGTCGACAACTCCGATTTAGTCCACCCCAGCACGCATGAGATGCTCCCCGATCTAGATTTCAACGTGGACTTCATAGCTGTGCCCGAGCCTGCATGGCAGCAGTTCATTGAATGGTACGCCTGTGTAGGAAACATTATCGGTCGCTAACATTAGTCTAGGTATGGCCAAGCCCAATATCCCCTTCCTCGCGAAGTAATCGCTTATCCGACAGCCAACTCGTCTCAAGAGACACGCATCGAAGTCTACCCTCCTATCTTTCGAGTATTCCCGCTCCTCGCGCCAGATTCAACCAACTCCATCCCCTCCTCCCGCGTCGACATTTCTTCACTCCAACACCTCTCAGTCCTTGCTGCTCGGGCAGCTACCTCCCTCAAACTCTCTTCAGATACTCCATATCGTGTTTGGAACGTGCCGTCTAATATCCCTGCCAGGGATGGTATCAAATCCTCAGATATCGAACGCGGCACTCTCGTCCCCATTCCATCTGACTCCAAGACCCCCATTAGCGAGTTTGTTAAAATCAGCGACATCCTTGCTGTCGAGGCTCAAACTTCTTCTCGCGAGTGGCTGCTTGACGCCTCGTCGGTCACCCTCGCTAACGACGCCGACGCGGATGCGGATTCCGAAACCCCTCTATTTGGGGGCCAATTGGACTACATTTCCACTCTCGAGAAAAAGCAGAAAAAATCGGTAGCTACTACCAGCACGACACAGTCCGCCAGGCTTCAGCCCCCTGCTCGCCCGAAGAACACATTTTCGAGTTTGGGCTTCAGAGGCAAGAGTCCGGTGCCGCCCGTTCAAAAGGGAACAATAGGGCTTCAAAATCTGTGCGTCCGCTTGCTTGTTCTTATTCATTTCTAACGTCTACCCAAAGTGGTAATACGTGCTTCATGAACTCCGCCCTCCAGTGTCTGGCCCACATCCCCGAGCTCGAGCAGTATTTCCTCACTGGGCTGTATCGACACGAACTCAACCCGGACAACCCACTCGGCATGCAGGGTCAGATAGCCAACGCGTTCGGCGCGCTCCTTCACCACTTGTATCCCGGCCAGGGTGCGGGTGCCGATGGTGGCGGGAGCGGAAACCTAGTCAAGGCAAGCGGATACAGCGCATGGGGTTTTGGAGGGGGAAGCGGGAATTCGTCCTCGTCGTATGCCCCTCGTGAGTTCAAGCAGACGCTTGGACGCTTCGCCCCAGCGTTCTCGGGGTATCAGCAACACGATACCCAGGAGTTTCTTGGGTTTCTGCTAGACGGTCTTCACGAGGACCTCAATCGGGTACTGAAAAAGCCGTACGTGGAGAAACCCGAGTGGCCCGAGGAGGGTGGGGGACTGGAGGTCGAGGCGAGGCTCGCACGCGAAACATGGGGTGGTTATATGAAGCGGAATGACAGCATCATAGTCGACCTTTTCCAGGGGATGTATAAAAGCACGCTCGTGTGCCCCGAGTGCTCTAAGGTACGCTTACGCTCTCTCTGTTCATGTGCACAACTAATATTGGCTCTGGGGTTTAGGTCTCCATCACCTTTGACCCTTTTATGTATCTCACCCTCCCGCTTCCCATTACGAAAACCTGGCGCCATCTCGTACATTATATTCCTTGGGAGATCAGCAAGCCTCAACTCGCCGTCCAAATCGAAGTCCCAAAAGACTCGAGCTACGGATACCTCAAGAAACTCTTTGGCCGGTGGTTTGACACGGACCCAGAGCGTGTGAGTTGTTTGCTATGCCCTGTTCGCAGCGTGAATTAACAATTCGCCTAGCTTCTTGCGGCCGAAGTCTGGTCACACAAGTTCTACAAGTTCTATGAAGACTACATGAACCTCACTGAGCTTGCGGAGAAGGACATTCTGGTCGTTTATGAGCTACCCATTCCTCTCAAATCGGCTGCTAAACCAACCTCGTTCGGCAAATTCTCTAAACGGCCGGCGACGCCTCCTCACATTTCCGAACAACCCCCGTTTATCATCCCTGTATTCCATTCTGAAGCCGTCTCAGCCATGGCCCCTCGACCGTCAAGCAATGCGTTCGGCGTACCTTTCTTCGTTGTCCTCAGCGCGGCCGAAGCCTGTTCCCGCGACCAGATCTACCGAGCAGTCGTCGAACGTTGCGAACGATGGACACTCGCGCGACAGAACCTTTGGAAGTACCGAGGCGCGACTAAGATTGAGGACGAACTCGAGGAAGTCGTTGCGGAGATCCGGCCCGTTGACCCCGCGCAGGACGAAGTCACCGAGATTAGACCCGTCGAGGAGTCAGAGGCTGGAGAGGGTTGGAAATTGGAAGCTGTACCTGCGTCGGCCGAGTCTGGCGCGGATGTGGAGATGACGAATGCGCCGAGTACGCCCAAGTCGGAGGTGGCGGAGACGATCGACGCCGACGAGTCAATGTCGTGTGCCCCTACAATGAGTTCAGACGCAGCGCCCACAATGAGCTCGGGCGATTTGAACGGGGCAGGTGAAGCTGCTTTGTCGGATGACCCCAGAGCCCCGGTGACGGATGAAGGAGATCCGTACGAGATTATCGGGCCGCAGGAAGACATTTTCGATCTCAAGTTATACAATTCAGGCTTGTCAGCGATGATGGAGACGGGGTTCAACATGCCGTCTTCCGGGCGATTCGTGGATTGGTCAACGCGGGAGCCGCTGGTGTCCGACATCGAGAGTGAAGATGGTGGCAGTGGTATCCTTGTCTCAACACCGCAGGTTCCCCTTCTCAAAGCGACCGACGCCTTCGTCTGCCAGTGGCCGGCTCCGACAAAGGAACACTTCTTCTCCGTCGAGGACTCGATGTTTGAGCGCTGGGAGCCTTACATTCATCCTGAGGTCGAAGCGTTGCGGGCGGCACAGACCAAGTCCCGGTCTGGGAAACAAGCGATAGATATCGAGGACTGTCTGAACGAGTTCACGAAAGAGGAGAAGCTGGGCGAGGACGACTTGTGGTACTGCCCGCGATGCAAGAAGCATCAGCAAGCGACAAAGAAATTCGAGCTGTGGTCCGTTCCCGATATTCTCGTCGTGCACCTCAAACGATTCTCGAACGCGCGCGCGATGCGGGACAAGATCGATGCTCTCGTGGACTTTCCGATCGTGGGCCTTGATTTGGGGCAGCGAGTTGGTGTGCGAGGAGCAGAGGGGCAAAGTGCGCGAGAGGACGAATTTGTGTACGACCTATTTGCTGTAGACGAGCATATGGGTGGGCTGGGCGGGGGGCATTACCGGGCATATGCGAAAAACCCGTCAGATGAAGACTGGTATCATTTCGACGATAGTTATGTCACGAAATCCACCGCAGAGGAGTCGATAGTAAGTTCTAGAGACTGTATCAGCACACAATTATTTACCTTGAGTGCCGCAGAATTCAAACGCATACCTACTATTCTACCGACGCCGCCTAGCACCCACAACCTCCGCCATTGACAAAGTCAGAGCGCGCATTGAAGCATCCGAAGCTGCTCACTCAGCTCCTACCTCCTCCAAAACCACAATTGACAAAACTGTGGAGTCTGTAGTCCGCCCATCCACCCCCGACGAACTCCCATCCTTCGAAGCATCAGGATTTGACGCACTTGTCTCCCCATCCGCCTACGACCCGACGGTATACCGGTCCCGAGGTGGTTCGGACGATGACCCCCTGACCTCGCCTTCACCCGGCTCCTCGGTGAACGCCGCATTTGACTCCGGCGAGGAGAAAGATTTTGGGGACTCTTCAGGATTTTCAATGGTCAGCGCGCCACTGACGGAGGTCCAGGTGATGGTCGAGCAGGAAATCAAGACAGACACGCCGGATATTGTTTGAAGTATAGATATTGGGTTAATAGGTGTACTGAGAAGATAGATGTAAGTCCGGCGTCGTCGACTTTTCGGTTGCGGCGGACTTGGTTTCTTGATATCAATTCCGTTCAATTAATAGCTTTCGTGAATGCATAAATTAAACTGTTGGCCGATGAGTGACTACATGATACTTCTTAAATCCACGTGACAGTACACATACAAAGGTTGAGGACATATCGCACGACTGGGGGTATATGATATAACAAAGTCAATGGATAGCACGATGCCGCTAGATCAACGAAAATGTGCAGATAAAAATGCGACAACGATGTAGAAAGCTTATTGAAAAAATGAAATGAGAGCAATGTCGATTCAAGGCAGGCTTTAAAGGCTGTGGTAAATACGCATGGCCAACTCCTCCTCTTCATCATCACTCCACCCCTGCACAAGCTGGCCCTCCGTCGGACGCGGGTGATTGGCCGGTGATCGGGCAAACGATACAGCCGCTGCTGGCCGCTCGGTCGGTGACTTGGCCGGCTGTTGGGCTGCAGTGAGCCTGCTATCTGAAATGGACTTGAGGTTCTTCGACCATTCAAGTACTCTGCGATACGAGTTAATTATTTTGTAAACTGAGCGAAACCCGTAAACGTACTTTGCGTGTGCTATAACAGTTGCAGGAGAGAAATTGTGAACCTCCAAGCCCGCGAGCGAAGTACATCGGGAGAGGGCAACGTATGCTACATGATAGGCAAGACTATTGAGTATTTGAGCGCGATCTCGTAGAAGCATGACGGACCTTGTCCTTTTTCGAATGTTCCATTTAAATGTACCTTAACGCGATCCAAAGTCTGTCCTTGAGACTTGTGTACCTGAAAATACCTCAACAACCTAACCAGCTTCTGTTCAGATAGCATACCGTCAATGCCCATGCCAAGATCAGGGGTATCTAACGAAATGGAGGACGTCTCAGTGAGTTAAATTCAGTGAATTATATCCTAGTGTATTTACCTGCTGTCGACTCGCTTGAACCTCCCCGTCCGCTCCTTCCCACGTAAACAGGGCAGGTGCCATCATGGCTCGGACGGAGTTGTGAAATTCAACAATGGGCCAGGCTGAACTTTCGTACATTTGGTTGGGTCGGATGCCATTTGTGGTACCCTTCTTCGGCTCCAGGTCGCTCACGATAGTGATATACCGCCGGTCATCCTCTGTCTTTCCACGGGTGGCACGAGCCTCTGAAGGAAGCTTAAAATCAACTACTATCCCCACCGAGCCATTGACGAGGCCTGCGTCGTGTAGATTCTATTTCTGATATTTAGCGAGCGGTCGGCGAATTGCAATTCCACTTACTCTAATGCACATTACTTGAGCTCCCAGCTTCAAGTTTCCGGTTAACAGCGTTCTCTCAAGGGAGTATTTCACTCACCTTAAGCTGCACAACTGGTGCGACAATGCGGTCCAGAATTTTCTTCCCTTGAGAAGGCGAAAGTTTGACATTGTTGGCATCATAGCCAAAAGTGTCTTTTGCATGAAAGGTGAGAAGTTGACTCCCTAAGTGATCGAGATGTCGTTTATTGCATTCGTCGACAAACCGACGCAGAGGGAATATCTCCGTGAGCACAATATTGTCTGAATGCTTGATCGGCCGCGAAAGACTATTCAGTAGTCTGAATGAGGACTCAGAAACGGCCCCAACTCGTATATCGTTGAGCATGTTAATAAGCTCTGTAAAAATTGCCTAAAAATTCTATGCCAGATTGCGAGAGTGATGAAGCTTACCTGGCTGTTTTTGACGGAACACCTGAGTAAGAGTTATCATCGTAGGTATGCAGATATTCCAGGACCGGGCCTCAAATGCGAATAATGTTGGAATCCCTGCTTGAGCTTGGAAACGATCCTGGACGGGCGGGAGTTGGAAAAAATCCCCACATACGACTAGCTAAGCAATATTGTGAGAGACAGGACTACTACTCTGGCCGAGACACCCACTCACCTGGATGCCGCCAAACGGCTTCTTGTTACGTCGAGTCGATCTAGCAATTGCTTCCAGAACATCGAACCACCGAGCGTCAACCATAGAAACTAACGAGGATGAATCGTAAACCCAAACACCCCGCAGGAGACGCAGCACTTACTTTCGTCAATGATTAGCGTATTGGTGTCCTGCCATCGCGTAGCTACAAAATCGTTCATGGCTTTCTTTATCAGAACATCAATTTTTTGGTTGCCGAGACCAACGCCTATTAGATGTATCACGTCGTTAGAAGAAATCATGCAAACATGCTTGCAGAAAATACCTGCAAAAGCGTGCAAGGTTTTCCCGCCGATATTGGCAGCTGCAACGCCGGTACTGGCTGTGACTGCCACAGCGTCGGAAGGTCCACCGAGTGCTTGAACAATTGCACGCAGTAGTACTGATTTTCCGGTCCCTGTGATCGAGTTTAAATTAGCTAGCGTGTAAAAGATGTGAAATTGTAGAGTCACACCGGCGGAGCCTGTAAAAAATACACTGTCACCTGCCAATACTTTGTTGAGAACGGCTTGCTGTTCTGGTGATAGCTGAATGTCCAGAGGTCGAACAGCCGGCTCCAGAATCGCATCGATGGCAGAGGGAGGTGTTGGAGGAGTCGAAGGAGTGGTTGGCCGCGGAAGTTCTAGTTGTGATGAGCTCGGAGACGTAGGAGTTGGCGGGTCGGCGTATGCAAACTCATCCCCTGAGGGAAAATCTTCCGCAGAATACATGTCTTCAAGTGAACTGTCGGACTCGGCGGCTTCCTCGAAGTGCTCTGTTCTAGATGTGCTTGGCCCGCTTTCAAGAGTCTCGCGTCCCAACTGGCCATAAGTGCTTTCGTCCGAGTCATATAAGTCAAGATCGGTATCGTCATCGTACTCGTACTCGAGGTCCAAGCTAAGCCCGGGCGAGGCGGGTTGTTCAGTGGGAAAGGCCCCAGGTACTTCACTAGTGGTATGCGATGAGGATCCTTGAAGTCTACCAAGTGCTATTTCGCGGTTAGGCATCCTTCTCTGGGGGGACATAGGAAAGGCCGGGACAGTGTAGGGATGGCTTCTACGAAGTCGTTCTATAAAAGCGGATTTTAGGATGATAGAACACACGCACACAAGGGGACAGGTTTTACCTGATCGAGGAGAATCGGGTGGGGCTGGTCGTGGTTGAATCGGCGGATTGGGTTGAGATTGGCGCTCTCCCAACCATCGACAGCCTTCTTCAAAGGATACACACCATTTGACCCGTGCGTGCGGATAACGCTCGAGCTACGAGAAAAAATATTGTAAGTGAAGTGATAGTAACCAAACCCACAGACACTCCATGGATAAGTCACACACCGAATTAGATAACAAGTGAGGCGCTCACCGCTTCTTCGATCTCCGTCATAGACGTCGAGACCGTAGCAAATGCATCAGAGCAATATATCGCATACCAGATAGTGTCGGGCATCAATTCTTCAAAAGTCGGTCTCGACGTGGCGGGAGAGGGACGGTGATGGAGGTAGCCACACCAGACCAAAGTAACGTAAACAGTGATGAACGATCAAATAATTTAGATTTCACGGCAATCACAAAGAACGAACGAACGACTATTCAAGTATGTTACATGACATAAAGGACTCTCCACTTGTCACCATACGATGCAGAGAAAAAATAACGTTTACTCAGGAACGGAGAGAATTTCAAGAAGATGACATGAGCGGGCGGGAGGTAAGCGTGAGCAGGTCTCTGGACCACCTCTTGACACTAGGTCGAGTAATTAGAATAGTTTATGAAAATAAGAACCACTCGTACCCTGGGTGCGACATCACTGTATGCCTCGAATAGTTATAAACCTCTAACCCGGCGATAGAGGTGCACCGCGACAGAGCAACATACGCTGCGGAAATTTGTCCATCAGAAGTCCTTCGCGCATATATGAAGGTTATATGACATACCTTGCCCCCGCTCGAAAGTGTGACGGAGGTCTACCTTGACACGGTCGAGTGTTTGACCTTGCGACTTGTGAACCTGTGCCAGTCTTAGTGTAACTTACGTATGCATAGCAAAATACGAACTAACCGTCAAAGCCCAAGCAAGAATGAGTGGAATCTACGAACACATGTGTCAAATTGTAAGCCATGAGGTAGGGGCACAATGCTAACCTGGAGTCTAGTCGCTTGAATAATTCCGGTTGTCGTTTCTGAGGTGAAACGGGCAGGCCCGAGCATCGCACGTGTGCCGTCCTTGAACTCCACGACGGGCCATTCAGTATTTTCATACCAGTCAACCTGCTTTGGAGACGGTTTGAAACTGTTCCCCTTTGGAGCAATTCTTTTTACAAGAGTTGGTGTCGTCCCAGGAGCTGTCGTCGACACTTTGGGCTTCATGGGCTCCAGGCTGCTCACGATCAAAATACGCGACTCTTCGGTGTGGTCGTTCAAGGCTCGAACCATACTTGGAGTCATGAAATCGACGACCCTCGCAACGGAGCCGTTTACAATTTCAATGTTTTTCAGGTTCTGCTGGTAGGAATCAGACTAGGTCACAAAAAATACTAGAGCGACTCACGCGGACACACATTACTTGGGCTCCAACCTGGGAAACAAATTCGTTAGTGATACATATACTAATAATTGAGGATTAAATACACTTCCCACCTTTAGCTTAACCTTTTGTGGAACAATCATACGGCCAAGGAAATGGTCTCCCTCCTTGGGGTCGATCTTCTCTTTGAATTGGTCCCGTCCATGGAAGTCCTCCGAGGGAAATACTCTCAGCTCAACAGCCAGACGAGCAAGGTGGGACTTATTCGATGCGTCGGCCATTCTTCGCACCGGAAAGAGCTCCGTCGGCGCAATTCCGTCCGAATACCGCACAGGTCTAGCAAGACTCCGCAAAAGCTTGTCGGATTCAGGAGAGACTTCGCCTACTCGCATGTCGTTCAGCATTTTGACGAGCTCTACGAAAATTGTCAGAAAAGATCTCACGAATTTCCAAACTACTCACCTGGTTCCTTCTGACGGAACACCTGGTTAAGTGCAATCTGAGTTCGTATGCATGTTTCCCATTTTCGCGAGTCAAATGGAAATGTCGCGACTTCGCCAAAATCCTCATTCTCAGGGACAGGCGGTAATTGGAAAAAATCGCCGCAAAGGACCAACTATAACCAGTTAAGCGAGTAGTCCATTTGGGAACAATGAGGAATTAACCTGAATACCGCCAAATGGCTCCTTTTTCTTACGGATTTTCCGAGCAAGCTCTTCCAACTGCTCGAACAGTGTGCTCGAAACCATTGATACTGCAGCAAAATTAGCAGCTAGTCTGATGGCGATGACATGCAAAACGTACTTTCGTCAATGATTAGGACTTTGGCGTTCAGCCACCGTTCGTACGCCCCATGATCCGCCTTCACTCGACTAGTCAGTCTACGCATATTCTGGTTGGCCAAGCCGACGCCTTGGACCGCGAATGAGGAGAAGGTCAAAAAATGATTGGGTATACGCACCAGCAAACGAGTGAAGTGTTTGGCCACCTATATTGACCGCGGCGATGCCTGTACTTGCGGTAACGGCAATTGTAAGAGACGGTCCGCCGAGTGCTTCTATAATGGCTCGCAATAGCACAGACTTCCCCGTTCCTGGGAAAGTCTAGGATTAATGGGTGAAGAGGCAGGAGCAATCATAAACCAACCAGCAGAACCGGTAAAAAATATACTCTCCCCTCGCAAAACTCTCTCTAGTATCTGTTCCTGTTCATTTGATAGGCTGGGGGGTGGTGTATAAAACATCGGCAGGGTCGAAACGGCTACATCCTCCTGGAGCTCTAATGGATCGATTTCGTTAGGGGGGACAAGGGTCGAATGGTAGTCCCCGGTCGTCACTTGAGCTACCCGGGGTATGCAACGCGGTAGGTCGCGCCGCAATTGGGCCTGAGTCGACAAGGTACGGACCAAAGTCCTATTTGGGGCTTGAGATTTAGCTGTTGAATCCGACACCCGTACGAGTTCTATAGGAATATTTATCAGTAGGAGGGAAAGATTGAGATTGACAGCATGAACATAACTCGCCTGAGGTCATCCGGTGGAGGCTGGGTCCAGCAATCTGTCCCCTCAGAGTGAATCTACAAGTTCTCAAAATGAGAGCTAAACATCGTGATCGTATATCTAAGTATAGTTCCTCGCTAGAGACAGGGTGAGGACACATTCTAAACACCCAAGTTAAAAATTAACCTACCTTATATAGGAATCTCCTCGTACCAGTATTTACGAGCGAGCTGAGAATTATCACTCAGTACGCGTCGAGCGGCATCAAGCTTTGCTCACCATGGCTTAGAACTCATCCGTCGAGGACTATTTTGTTCATGTGGCGGGATTAAACCTGCTTGTCAGGAAGAAGTTCAGGCATTGGCGCCACACATTACCAAACACAGCCAGCCCTTGTCCTTCCCACCATCATCTCATCACAGTTTCGATCCATTTCGTATTGTATGAATATACTTCTGGGTCAATTCCAGACTCCCTCCGTCTCAACTGTTAGACTCAAGGATCGTGTCACGCCTGCCACTTTCTCTGTTCCACCACGTTCCTCGTGTAACTAGGGACCTGCGCTTTGAGATCTTTGTCTTCGGGCTTGGGCTAACCTCGCATCGACCTCCCGTTGATAGCCCTTCTAGCCTTTTCGCTGGTCCCTCTTATATCTTTACATCATACTTTTGCTTGACCTTTTGCTCGTCCTCCCGTTCTTCGTTGCGACCTGGTGCTGTAAACACGTCGCGCCTCCCAAATACATCCGGTGTATACTGAACTGCACGATATCGGGGATTTTCATTTCCATACCGGCGCTACAGCAATATTACACACTCACGTGCTGAACACGGGGTGTAACTTCGCGGCCCCACTTTGCTTTCCACCACCTTAGTCAACCTTATCAATCCCTCCGCACTGTTGAAGCTTCCCGCTATGCCTCCAACGGAATCAAGCCTCGGATCGGCGGCTCAAGCGGCCAGCGATGGGTTTCACTCTCTTCATCAGGAGGAAGTCAAACCGTGGCTAGCCAATGATATCCAGAAACACCAGAACTGCAGCATAGATAAACTTCTAGGCGTTTTTCTCGTGCGTTGCGGCAGCAAACAAATGCCCACTGCCACTCCCCCCCAGCAATCTGTTGCTTCTGCATCGGCTTTCTTGACACTTCCTAGTACACCAAGTCCTACAAGTACGGAGAAAGCAACCGTCGCGCCAACTATTCTTGAAACTGTTTGTCCTGCCCCTGCCCCTGCTTCAACAACCACTAGCCCGATTTCGACGGAGGAGGTTTTGTTGCATAAATGTATCGAGGCTGTACGACCGATCTGCGACTCACTCCCAATGAGAGAGCTCCTTAAGACGTAGTAAGTATTAGTCTATTTGAGTGCTTGGTCGGAGTACTAAGTCAACTGGCAACCAGCTGTGAAACCCCCGGTCCTGAATCTGAGAGATATGCCCCGTTCGCCAGGGCTTTTAATCACGCTCTCGTTGAGCTACAACAAGTCATAATTCCCGAGCTACGTCCTGCTGTGGGGAATACTATCCTATTTCACGTAAACGACCCAAAAACGACGCGAAAGCCAGATATCAACCTCGTCTCTATGGAGTCGGTGAAACGAGTTCACCCTGAAGACGTTGGAGCCCAGAATGATGACTTTTCGAGGAAGCTTTGCTTGGAGAGTCCGCCAGAGTCATTTCAATGGCCCGAGGTTCTCTCGACCTTCGAATTCAAGCGAGGCAACACCAAGGTTCTGCCTGAACCCCCACTGCAATACTTAGACCCTCTTCCGCCACCGGTTCTACCATTCAACCTTAGCGGCACCACTGACCGGTTATCGCTTACGGACGGCACCTCTGGTTTTGCTCCAACAACTACGAGCGTTTCGGAAGATCTCTCGTCTACGAGCAACACATCTGATTCCACTTCGCAACTCGGAGCCGCTAGTAAAAAAAACAAGAGACCACTTGCTCGTGAGTCATAAGTAGATTACCGTTTTAATAGAGTTGTTACTATTTTATCTCTCCAGCTTCTCGTCGTAGTGCTCGGAAAACTGCATCCAGATCGGATGTCGAAGTACCGGCACCAGCAGCTGCGTGGGACGAGCTGCGAGCAGCAGCACAGAGTCGACAAAAACATATAAGCGACAAAACTTCGGAAGCTATAACTCAATGTGGCTTATATGCGACGGAGATGTTGTGCAGCTCAACTGGAAAACAACATGCGATCTGTGTGCTTATCGTCGGTGAGTCGAGCTTATAGGATCTTTCGCTCGCGCACACAATGTCACAATTTAGATGCAGTTGCATGGGTATGGTGGTTCGACCGCCAAGGCGCAATCCAATCGGAAGGAATTGACTTTGTCAAGGACCTCCCTCGGTTTCTAGTCCTCCTTCTCTCCTTTCAGCGATTTTCCGTGGATAACTGGGGATACAACTCGAAACTCGATCCTGTGAATTTGCCATTTCATGATGCTACGACGGATCATTCAACCCCTTTCCGCACCACGAATGGCATCGAGATTACCCTCGTTCCAGAAGAGGTTTACGCCAAACGACGGGGGCTAACTGGACAGAGTACTCGTGTAACTGGCGCCAAGAGTGCTTCGTTCTGTGCCAACACGAAGCAAGGTCTGGCCGATACGAGCCTGGTCACCAAGGCATACTGGCCAAACGAAAAGCGGTTGAGCGAACAAGAAATTGTTTGGCGTGGTTGTGAAATTCCTGGTGCTGCAAAGCATCTTCCTCGCATCTATGGCTCCTACGACGGATACCGCACGAGGGAAATCAGGGAGCAGCTGGGAATTGCCGATGAAGTGAAACAGCCGCCCAGGGTTTTCCGTGTCCTCGTTCTCGAACGCTTGTACCCGATTACGGACCTGCAAGGACAACGCTTCGTCGAAGCATGGCTTCAATGTAGTCATTGTGAGTCATTTGTCCGCTCTTGGTCTGATCAGGCGCACATTCAGAAAATCAGGGCACTATATGCTCTGGCAGGGCGGAGTTGAGCACCGCGACTTAAGTCCCTCGAACCTCATGATCAGACCGAGCGAGGAAGTTGTCGGCGTTTTGAACGACTGGGATCTGTCATTTATTGCAGAGGGGTCGCAGGACGTGGGAGAACATGCCGCGACTATCCCGTTCCTCGCAGGAGACTTGGTGTGCAAGGAATACTGGGAAGGCAAGGTCCAAGTGTTGTACCGCCACGACCTCGAGTCGTTTGTCTGGATCCTTCTCTGGGCCTTTCTTTGTTATCACGACGGCAAGGAAACAATTCCGACGAAGCTGAGGGAGTGGCAGACTGCGGACCTAGGCTGTAAAGGAAAAAGGCTTGATTTCCTGACCACCTTGCACGCCTTAGATGCAACACCTGGCTGGACGACTGAATGGCCGATTCTGGCCAACTTTGTAGCCTGGCTGATCGAACAGAACTACGGTGCGCTGAGGCCCAAGTTGGAGTGTTCGAATCGAGACGTACGGGCCAAGTTTGTGGGACTTCTAAAAGAGGCAAGCGAAATTGATGGCCTGGATTATCTTCACGCTCTTGTAACGTAGGGGATTGCCATAATGCTAATCTACCGATTCTTTGGCTATCCTTTTGGAGTAATTAAGCAAGACTGCGAGATTTCCGATGCATCACTTGGCATCACCGCTATCCTTCGACTATATAGATTGCGCCAACTTGCTCTCACGAAATCACAGCAGGAAATATATATCGCATTGCAGTGCATTGATCACACCACAAGGCAACAAGATAATCGAACTAACGCAGCCACGGCCAATCAGCTAAAAAAAACGACATAGCACGTATGCGTGCTAGGAATTAAAACCACAAGGCGAATATATGAACTAAAGACAAGCAGCAAAGATCGAGAGAAGAGGGAAGGAATGATAGGGGAAAGATAGAGATGAAAATAAGATATATGAATGTTAGACGTCAACCCGTAGTCCAATCGCTGCTCCGCCCACAACTCGATCGAATGGTCCACACGCCAGGGGGTCTTCTCCGTCACCCTTCGGCCTGTCCAGCTCATCTGGTCTCTCAACACCATCGCCTTCAGCCAACAACATTAGTCCTGTTCATTTGTTTAAATTATAATAGTAGGACACTCACTCGCTATGCACTAAATGGCCACCAGTCCCAATTAAAGCTATCCAGATTCTCCCAAACGCACCCACCAGAACCTGCATGTCGCTCACCACACTCTGAATCGTCAGTACCGCCGTCAACGTTAAAAGCTCCTTCCTTGTTGTCCGACTCGTTGGGGGTGGGAGAGACCTGTTTAGGATGTTTGTCAGAGCCGTTCGAGTCTTGACGAGTATCTGAACAGCATGTGCGTAGTCCCTCCTCTCACATAAACGGTCGCGCGCATCTGGCGGTAGAAGAGTTCAGCCCGTCCCCGGACCAGAACTCTTTAGGACTAAGCTCATTTTAAGATAACGTGCTACACAAGCTCAGGAGCTAGTTTGCCTCAGCCTATCATTATTTAGCCGCAGCTTCACCACCTGGATGCGCGTCAATGTTTTGGATGAGGTGAGTGGGGGAACGTCCCTGGCGCTTGCCAGTGAGTTCTCGTAAGCAAGGTGGCGCTTATTCCGCGGAATACTATCGGACCGGTGGCTTCCTAGTTACACAAACTAAACCACGAACTCGAAGTTGAACTAAGTGTTATGGCGGTAGGTGGCTTTGAATTTTCCTCTACAGCTCAACCATATACGAGCTCCTTTATTTCCCTACAGGATAGCGGTCAAGTGATGTTCGTCACGTTCGCTCTCCTGGGAATGGGGTCTCCGACTGTCGTCACCATAGTTCTCAATCGGAACAGTCTACCAACGATGGTCACTCAGCTCAAAAGAGCTATAGTTCTAGACCAGAAATGGGACACTCGTATTGTGTTCGATCTATATGAGGCCAACATCATGGAGGAGTTGAGGTCTTTCTCCTCTGGTGGCGTTGCGCCTTCCGTACCCCAGTCTAGCAAGCTCGACGATCTCGCGATCATAGACGATATTTGGCCTGAAGGCATTCCGATCAAGGGTGTTCCTTTTGTCGTCAAGGTCGAGTCAGTTCCTACGACAACAGGTAGCGCACCGGAAGACTCAGTCCCCGATCTCATTAATGCCTTCGAGACACTCAACACTCGTGAGTTGCTGCTTCGTTAACTTGCTCCAGGATTACAGCTTCTTATTCCTCGCCTCGTAGGCCGTCGCAACGCTGTCTCGGCGTTCCGGGACGGCAGCTCGGCATCGGCTGCGGCTGGGGTCTCCGATTTCATCAAGCAACAAACCAACGATACAAAGCCGATTTACAATGGGCGTCCTTACAGTCGCACGGCACTCCCAGTCCATCTCTATCACCACGCTTTCGAGCAATTCGCGACCAAGTTAAAAGCTACTGAGAATCTGTCAGCTGCCCGATACGCAGCAGTCGAGAAACTGCTATACAACTCGCAGCGCCTTTATCCGACAGAAGCAGAACGCTGGGATGCCATCCAGCCGTTCCTTGCCGCAGCAATCGGACACGTGATCACTCACAAGCCCATACCGAAGTGCCAGGCAGATGGGGTGGTAACCTTTGACCACTTAGCCTCAGGTCAATGTGTTTTCCCGGTGATCATCGAGATAAAAAACGAGATTGGCACAGGAGGCTCCGACCCTTGGATCCAAGCGGCCGAATCTTACGCGATATATTGGAGTCAAGAAAAAGTGCGTTTGTTTATCACGTATCATTCGCTCAGTACTGAACCCAAGTCTCACGCAGCTGTCTGAACTGCGGGGAGCTAGCTGCTGTCCATCTTTGGTCATAGCAATTGCTGGCCCTTGGATGTGTGTTTCGGGCGCTGTGTTTCTTGATCGTGTGGTGGTCCAACCGCTGACCGACTACCTCTGGCTGGGACACCACCCTCAACAAGAGAATCGTCTAGTCCACTTGGCCCAGGTTTTCGAGGCGATTTCTGTCTCGACCACCTCCCTCATAAATTATTACTCCTCGTTACTCTCTCAAGCGTATTCGGTGGACACGCAACTGTATTACCCGTACATCCGGTGTTACTCGGGTCCAGCTGGCGATATACCTTTCACGTACAAAAAGCAACTGGGCAACCCTAACGTGGTCCGGCCAGTATTCGAAGCGACTCTAGACAACGGGAACTCCGTTGTGGTCAAATTTGCCGAGTTCTATAACTTCCAGGCGCACAAACTGCTCGCGGACAAATCCCTCGCTCCGGCGCTTCTGTTTCATAGTCCTACACCGTCGTACGGAGGACTATGGATGATCGTCATGGAGTTCTGCGGCGAGGGCTTCGATGCCTATTTTAATGCCCACCCCAAGCTCGAGTTGTCCGCGCGAGAACATGTACGAAGCCAAGTACGAGAGGCGCTGGATATTTTGCATGGTGCGAACTTGGTGTTCGGAGACCTCCGCCGCCCAAATGTGCTAGTCGTTCCGGGGGCCGACGGCAAGTTGGGCGTACGGCTCGTGGACTTTGACTGGTGCGGCAAGGAGGGACAGGCTCTGTACCCGGCTGCCTTGAACCAGGGCGAGGGTATGAGATGGGCGGGAGGCGCCGAGAAGAGGTCGGTCATCGAGAAGGAACATGACAATGAGATGTTGGAATTACTTTTCAAGAAATAAAATGTTGTGATGTTTGTCGTAGGAGCATTTGTGATGGTTTGGAGCGCCTCCGCATGTAACGGTCTATACCATATGCATACATACATATATAATGCCGTCAAACGTACTGGAAGAAGCGAGAGCGTAACAAAAAAAAATTGAATGACAGACATATCTAAATAGGTACACGCATATCTGACGAAGTCATATATACGCGCGCTCACTGGATTTTCTCTACGCCTCTAGAACCCTCTGGGAGATCTCATGTTAATATAAGGATAAATGCGAGCGCATTTACCCACTAGTTCCCATTGAATTTATTACCCATTTACTATTACACCTATTTGACACCTCCAGCGTCGCTATAAGACCCAATTGCGCTTAGTATTCAGTGTGGCTACTTGATTGTATTCTATAGTACCCTATGTACGTATTGTTATACCACACACTTGAAAACCAGTGGCAGTCCTAGCATCATCCTGCGGATTTCTGGCCAGGTACCTTCAAGTCTCTAAAGAGTACTCTACAGATATCTTGCATGTATGTAATACAGCGCTATCTTCGCACTCTGGCAGCGCGGATTTCGCCAACGCGATATGAATGTCTTGACCTTTGTGTTACGCGACACCGAGAGCAAACTTACTGCCGTTCTAAGCGACTGGGACCTATGTGTTTTCGTCGACGAGCCCAGTGCGTAAGGGAATACGCTCCGACTACCAAGCTCATAGCTGGAGACTTGCTGCACAAAACGTACTGGGAAGTCAAGATCCAAGTTCTGTACCGTCACGACCTCGAGTCTCTTGTCTGGATCCTCCTCTGGACTTTTGTTTGCTCCCACGAGGGCAAATAAATTGTTCCAACGAAGCTGAAGGAGTGGCAGGCGGTGGACTACAAAGACTGCAACGGGAAAAGCCTTGAGTTCCTGTCGACTTTTAGCAAGCTGAATGTAACACCCGGATGGACAACCGAATGGCCAATTCTGAACGGCTTCCTAGACTGATCAAACGGAACTTTGTTATAATGAGGCCCAAGCCGAAGCGTTTGGAGCTAGACCTGCTAGCCGAGTTTGTGGGACTCCTGAGAGAGGCAATTAAATTTGATGGTCTGGTGTACCTCCGAGCGCTTGTATCATAGGTTTTCCGTAATTTTATCCTTCGGATTCTTCAGGTCGACGGCATGGAGCCCTGGAGAGCTAACAAGTCGCCAACCTACCGCATACAACTTGCAATTTGGTAGTACTGCACAGGACACAAAAGGTGCGTGCAGCAATTGAAGACACGTGACGGTGTTGCAAATCTATCCATGTGGGACTCCAGTTATTAGAATGAAGATGCAACCGGCTGCGAAGCTATACTGATCAAACAATCAGCATTCGAATGATCATATTGTTTGGCGTGCTTTGAGCAAGAAGACTCCCCTTGCTTGCTCGGTTCACACCATGGATATCACACCACGAAACTTAGGGGGAGACTTTTGCCATGCTAGCCCCAGCAACCCGCCACCCAGATCACTTGGTTTGCTCACCCTCGGACGCCTGGAACCGATTACTCGACTTCAAGGCCGGGATTTTATCGAAGCATGGATTCAATGCATACACAGTGAGTGTCCCCTGATCTACTCTAGCCTCAGTTGAGGACTTAGACATAGAAGATCACTATGCACTCTGGCAGCGCGGGTTTCGCCGCCGTGATCTCAACCTATCATGTTTTATGCTAGCGAGAGCAGAGGGCAGAGCCATTGCTGTTCAGAACGACTGGGACCTATGTGTTCTCGTCGACGAGCCTCAGAGCGCAAGGGAATGCGCTTCGACAACCGAGTTCCTCGCCGGGGAATTGCTGGACGAAAGGTACTGGAGGGGCAAGATCCAAGTGCTATACCGCCACGATCTCGAGTCGTTTGTTTGGATCCTTCTCTGGGTCTTGGTGTGCTTTCACGAGGGCAAAGAGACCGTCCCGGCGAACCTGAAGGAGTGGCAAACCGCAGAGTATCGACGTTGTAGAGGGAGCAGGCTTCTGTTCCTTTTGGACCTTCCTACTTTCCATGTACCACCCAGCTGGACGACCGAGTGGCCGATTCTGATTCACCTCCGGCCCTGGGTGCGTGCCAAAAACGTCGACGACCTAGCGGTAGCGGAGCCCACGAACGCAACTATACGAGCACAATTCATGGGTCTCTTAGAAGAGGCAAGCAAACATGATGGCTTGGAGTACCTTTGCACGTTGGAGCCGTAGAGGCTGCCCCGATACTATTCTACGGATTTTTGGCGGGGCGTTTCGAGCCTCTGAAGAATATTGTACAAGCGTCCTTATGTTCAAGTTCCATTCGGTGTCATTGTGCCACTCTACTCAGAAACACAAAGCAACAGAAATGGCCGTTCATCCTCACGTTCCCCTACGAAAGCACAGCAGCAAATCTACATCGCATTGCAATACATTGATCACACCACTAAGCAACAAGATAGCCTAACTAACAGACCCACAGCAAATCAACTAAAAAACGAGATAGCACGCATGCGTGCCGAGAATTAGAACCACAAGGCGGTCATATGCACTAAAAACGAGCAGCAAAAATCGAGAGAGGGAAGGACTGATAGGAAAACAATAGAGAAGAAATAAGAAATGAATGTTCACTATCAGCTCGTAGCCCAATCGCTGCTCCGCCCAAACAACTCGATCGAATGGTCCGCACACCAGAAGATCTTCTCCGTCGTCGTTCGGCCTGTCCAGCTCATCTGGTCTCGCAATACCATCGCCTTTAACCAGCATTAGTCGTCTTGCCGAAATCATAGTACTAGAACACTCACCTGCTGCGCACCAAACGGCCTCCAGTCCCGATTAAAGCTATCTGGATTCTCCTCCAGCGCATCCACCAGAACCTGCACGTCACTCATCACACTCTGAATCGTCCGTACCGCCGCCAACGTCAAAAGCTCCTTCCTCGTTGTCCGACTCGTCGGGGGTGGAAGAGACGTGTTCAGGATGTTCGTCAGCGCCGTTCGGGTCCCGACAAGCAGCTGCACAGCGTGCGCATAGTCCCTCCTTCCGACGAAAACGATCGCGCGCATGATCATCTGGTGAGATAACAGCTCGGCCCTCCGTCGCACAATCGTCGCGTCGCTCCATCCCTGAGCTGGAGCTCCTCCAGATTGTCCTCGACCAGGATACGAAGCACTCGCAGGGGGATGAATCGCCAGGGTCAGGAGCACCGGATGTGCCAACCTCGCGACCGTCTTGCCAGCCGCAGGATCAAAGAACGCCCCATCGACCTCGAACACAGGCGCTTCGTCGATCATCGCGTCCAGCATCCCCTCGCCCAACGCCGCATCGCTCAGGTCCAGCGTGTCCAGCCCCATCCGCTGCACAAACGCGTCCGTCGCGTCCAGGCTCCCTTTTCCCCTTCCCTCCAGCTCCGACGAATGCGGCAGCGCTCGGTTATCCAACTCGAGCTCAACGACCATCTCCCTCCTCTCTCCGAAATGCAGAGCGCCCAGCACGAGGTCCACGTTCATCCCGTCCCGCGCCACAACAGCCCCGCTTACGCCTGCCACCTTTCGAATCCTAAACCGCGCGTCGTCCAGGACCTTGGCGTGCATCCGCAGGTTCATCACCCCCACACTCATCATCCCCCCAACGCACCCAGCCACACAGTCCCTCAGCTCATACCAGTCCCTGACAAACGTGTACGACCCTGCGGTGGCGTTGCTGATCAGCCACAACGGGCCGGGATCATGCGACCGTCCGAATCCGAATGAATGAATCGGCAGCGAGGCGGCCTCTGTCCGGGCCATGAGCAGATCCATCTGCGGCTTCCGGGACGAGTCGGCAGCGTCGCACACGAGGACCATCCCGCCGATCGGGTTCCGCTGTTTTCGTTGCAGGACCGAGTCTAGGCCGTGGTTTACGGCCGTGACGACATCTACGACTTCGTCCTTGCCTGTCTTGACCACAAACTCGTCCATCCCGTCGTCGTGATCATCTCGCCGCCCGCTCGCCTCGATGAACCCGCTCAGACGCGCCACACTCCCTGGTCGGCCGATGCTCAAGAATGGGGTCTTTCGAACTCGTCCCCCGACACCGACTTGGAACGTCACGAGCGCCAGACGATCCCTTGGCCCCAGCGACGCAAGCAAGAAATCCAGCGTTGTCCGGATGACCCTCAACTTGAGCTGCGCAGTCGACGCGTGCGCCCCAGGTGGAGGGAGCGAGACGACCGCAATCAAATCTATGGGCGCGTGCGGGAGAGGAGGAAGCGTATTTGACGGCCCGGCGCTGACATGCGGCGAGACGTGCGGAGAGGGACCGAGGTAGTGCGTCTGCGGTTCAGGAGATTTGGCGTACCCGTATTGTGGACCAGAGGATACACTCGAAACCGTCGACCTCTGGCCCGAATGCAATAACGAGTCGGCACCCAAGCTCGAGGTAGTCGTGGCCGCACTCCTGGTCTTGGTGGCCTTTTGTGTGCCCGAGTTTGCCGGTGCGGGGCTGGGGCCGCCAAACTCGACGAGGTCCTGGAAGGAGAGGTTGTTGGCCGTGTGTTGGGCGTTGACGAGGCTTTGGATGGTCGAGCGCCAGTTTTCGAGCGAGGAGCGGTCGCGGAAGATGAGAATGAAAGACTCGAGACGCTCGTCTTCCATGTCAATCGTCAGAGAAAGTTCGCCTGCAACGCTAGTGTCCAGTAGCCGCTTGATATGTCGAATGTAGATGCGCCCCTTCAACCGCAAGACAGACTTGTTCGACGAAAACGGGCCCGGCGAGGACGTGCCCGAAGTGAGGGACATGCCATCAAACGAGTTGCCGTTGCTCGTCGTCAACAGTCGCCCAAGCGATTTTTTCTTCTCCTCGAGAACACAGATGATCGCCTCCCGGAAAAGGTACACATAAAACTCGCGCACAAGCGAATCCCTCCGGACGCTCAAGACGTCAAACATCTGCAACGGCCCCAGCGCCGACATTGGGTGTCCCTTCCAGTCCACCAGCCGATTCTGCAGATCCTCGGCGACGCGCGTAAAGTGCGGATCCGCCGGCGGCGTCGCGTTGTAGCTGTACGGCCCAGGCGCATCCTCCTGGGGCTGAGGCGAGGTATAGCGAGGCGGCTGCGGGGGAAGGGGCTGGTGGGACTGGGCCGGGGTGGTGATAACCGGTCCAGGCACGGGAGCACTGCCGCGGCGACTCGGCAGCTCGACGGTGATCAAACAGGTTATGCTCTGCGTTGGCTCGTGCACGCGCGTAATGGATGGGAACTCGGAGCGCACAGAGATGGAGGGCGCGACGACGTAGTCTGGGTTGCTGCTCCCGCTCCCGCCGGACCGGATGCTGGCGTTGGTGGCGGGCTCGAGCGGGTCGTCGTCGGACGGGTCGTGTGGGACAGGTGTCGGTGCAGAGCGGGGATTGGGGGTGTAGCGCGAGGGGCCGCCCAGAGTATTATCTCGGCCGGGAAAAACGCCGGCGGCACTTTTGTCGCCCATGCCAGTCAGCGCGGCGAGCTCTGGACCAATCAGCAAAGCTCGCGACCAGGACAATAGACTCACTGTTGGACTTGGCACCATCGCCGTCGCCGACCCGGATCGGTTTTCGACATACGCCACATACGCCTAGGTTTTTGCGAGGGAGCGCACCCATCCTCGACGACGGGACTGGTCCGTAGACCGCAGTAAAGCATGCCTGCGCGGGTCAGCAAAAACCAAGCGACGGGCGGTATCACTCACCTCGTGCAGCGCATGTCCACACTCGGGCACGATGTGTGGCTTCTCCCCAGGCAGGCGGAATGAAAACGAGAGCGACTCGCCACAGATGATACAATCCTCGTCCGAGTCGGCAGAGGGGTCGTTGCGGACAACAGGCAGCGGACCGGGGGCCATCGTCGCAGGAGGTCGGTCGGATACGTTCCAGTCGCTGGTGCTCGCTCGAACAGTGCTCGGAGTCGACGAGCGGCCTTGGATTGTCGACAGTTTAGCCAGCAGCCGATGAGCCATTGCCGTGTCCGCTCCAACACACCCGGATATCCCTGACTGCTTCCGGACCCAGTCTCGGATCCTCTCGCCCGCCACCGGATGGCCTCGGATGTATATATTTTGCCCCGGATCGTGCCCTGCCCGCCTCCCCCCGCTCGTCGCCCCGCCGCTTGCGAGAGAGTGTCCGCTGGCGACCCTTGCTTCCCGTCCTTCTAGCCACTTGCTCCCTTGAACCTCACGCATCACCCCCTTCCATGCTTTTTTCACTCAGGTGCCTTGGGGATTCTAGCTTGTTTTGTGTCGCCATGTCGGCCGCACCTTTCAAATTCGTCGACCATACTCGGATATAGACGTGCCACGCCTGTCGCGCTGTCCTCGATCACCGCCGGCCTGGCCCAGATGAGCGACCGGATTATCGTGTACGTACTTGTGTCGTCAACCTGTCTCTCCCGACGGCTGCTGCCAGACATTTTTTGCGCTTTGTGCGGCTAAGGCATTCTCCACAGATGAAATCGAGTCGACATCTGCTCGATAAGTGCGTGTCGGTTGCGCTCATTTTCGACCATCAGCGGTCTAACCACAGAACGGTCGAGCTCCATCGAATGACCCCGGGCCAATCACAGCTCCGCCCGACCGCACCCGGCATCGTTGACTGGCAGGCAATAACCTCTCATCTTCTTTCATTCTCATTTCATTTGTACGCAACCAAACGCAATAAATGCCATTGCTAAACGTCGTCTGTCGAGCGCTGCGTCAGACCATCAGTTTCGGCTCTGCGCGGTCATTCAAAGGTCGATCATATCGTGTCCAGTGTCTCCAGGAACGACGTCAGACGACGCGTTTGGCCAACTCAACTGAGATCGTCGCACGCGTTTACACATAAGGATTAGTAAGCACATTCAACGCTCCCAGGCTCTACTCCGTATTCAGTCCACTATCACATGAAACCCACCAGCGACGAGATAAGCAGGCTCGTTCGGGACTAGGTATGTGCACTACAAGTGCTAGGCATAGCATGCTGAACGTTGCAAACAGCCGCATTAGCCGCACCCGACCCGCCAAACCTTTCACCTTTTCACAGCCCAGTCGACGCATATATCCCACCCAAACTACCTAATCTAGTTCATTCGCAGGCTTGCATTCCCGGAGAGACGGACACCCCACCACCCGAAATAATCACACCAATACAAACGTTCAGGAATAAACGGACTTGGCTCGTAATGACTCGACACTCTCACCGCTCCAACGTCAGCGAGGCATTTCACATTCAAGTTGAAGGCGGAAGTTCTCGGACATGATAGGAGACGGTATTAGCTTAAAGGTATGCTTTCAACTTGTACGTTCACTAGTATCGAGGCTGAATCATGTTGCGCAGCTCAACGACCCTCGTTCACTCTGCCCGGTCAAGGCGCGACCGGTCTCGTTCCCACTTATCGATTTTTGTCCCCGGCCGAGGTGTCTCCAACTCTCGTTTCCGCCAGTCGTCCAGCGTAGGCAACCTCGTTGCCGATGAACACTTTATCATCGAGAGACCGGTCGCGCTCCCAGTTGAGCCTCAATATAAAGGTACCGTCCTAGCTCCTTATCATTCTTCCTTACTAAAATATTCTCATGTTCAGAGAGTCCCCTCCGAAACACATGTACCACAACTGAATACCACCCTTCTCGCCAACTTGGGAAATCGCCGACTGGGGAATGGACGTCCCCCGTGTACACGCATGAAGAACTACATCAAGTCGATATCATACACCGAGCGCCAGATTGCACTGGAGATAAGGTCGCGTTGGCGCTTGTCAAGTTGTGTCGGTATGTCTCTCAAACTTGGTTCTATTTCTCGAGGCTAATTTAGATTTGTTGTTCTAGATGGGGGTTCGACGTCTTTTCCCAGTATAAACATAAACCTATCCCACCCGGATCGACAATGACACTCGCAGAACTCCGCCAAGGCGGATATGTAATGACAGATTCCCAATGGCTCATGGTGCGTCCTTCTCTAACGATCTTCTATAACTGCCAAGTTGATTTCTTTCGTAGCGGATTATCTTTCTAGAAACTGTCGCGGGCGTTCCTGGCATGGTCGCAGCTACTGTCCGACACCTTCGGAGCCTTCGACTCATGGTACGTCTCCTTTTATAAGATATCAGCAGTGTCTGATGGAAAAACTCTACAGACGAGAGATGCAGGCTGGATACACACTCTCCTCGAAGAAGCCGAAAACGAACGCATGCATCTGATGACGTTTATGCACCTCAAGGTACCCTCTCTTCTAGACTCGCATAAATTCTGGAACTCATACGTGGCTGGTAGAAACCTTCGATATGGTTCCGAGCGCTGATACTAGCTGCCCAAGGCGTCTTCTACAACGCCTTTTTCCTGGGATACCTCGTCTCTCCCAAGTCAGCCCACCGCTTCGTCGGGTTTCTCGAAGAAGAAGCCGTCGTAACCTAGTAAGTCCGCCTCGTCTCACTAGTTAGCCTACTTAATCCCCTCCAGTACCCGTTGCATATCCGAAATCGAAGCCAACCATATTCCCGAATGGACACACGCCCCCGCCCCACCACTGGCCATCGCCTACTGGCGTCTCCCGCCCACCGCCACGCTCCTTGACGTAATCAAAGCTGTACGGGCGGATGAGTGTGCCCATCGGTTCGTGAATCATAGTCTGGCGAATCTGAGCCGGGAGGATGTGTGTCCGTTTGCGGTGAGGGAGCCGGGGATGGACCTTATGGGCGGGAAGAGCGGGTGAGTGCGAGGGTTCCGGGTGGGCGCGGGTGTGTGCTGATGTCTTGGCTGTAGATTTAGTAGGAAGGAATCGGAGGAGTTTGTTAGTGGGTCGAGGGAGTTGGTGGGTAAGGCGAGGGACAGGCGTCAAGACTGACCTTGGGTCTTAATGCGAATACGAGCGCGTGGGTGTCTGATGGATATAGATGTGTAGGATTTGGTAATAATTTTTTAGCTTCGTTGAAAGCCTCGGATGCGATTTATGAAACCTGTTGATGGGCTATGATTATGGTAGAAGGAATTGAAACTGGCGATAAAGTTTAAAGTACTAAAGAACTAGCTCTACACCGTAGCAATAAGAAACGTAGGCAATTTCCTATTATTGTGGCAAGTCTCTCTCAACATTGAAGTCAATGGGCCTTTGTGATTTCAGACACAGAAATTGTACAATTAACTACCCAAATGTTCTTCAAGATTGCTATAAGCTTGATTTTTATATTATGAACACTGAGTGGTGCCACAGGAAGTCATGGGTCAGTAAAAGTGCGGGGTTTCGGGTAAAAGTACGCAATTAATGCATATAAGGCAATACGAGACCTGTCGTGGACAGGAGGTCAAGGATAATGTGGAGTATAATTCAGAATGTTTTACACGCCAAATATAAAATGAGTCAACCACGGTCACGTGATATAGACCATGCGAGCATGTGCCGCGCTAAGTGTGGTCCTCGCGTAGCGACCGCTTTAGGAAATACATACTCTTAGTGAGGTTGTCGGTGTTGTAGGGTACGGAGCTTATCAGCTTGATTAAGTCAAACCCCCAGCCCTTACCCCATATGTCGTACCCCATATGCATATAACCTGCACCTTCTTACAGTGGGCGCAGCCTTCCCCTCCTTGCGCACGCTTAAGCTCGATGGTGGCCTCGCATTAGGTGCCATTATTCTTTTGATCAACCCTTTCATAAGAGACCACTCCTACTTATCCAATTATCCAAGCTTGTACAATGCAAAACGAGTCTGAGGAGGATGAATCAGCCGTAGGGATGCAACGTCGAGTAGGCCGCATATATCTGCTGTTGCAGTTACATCTTCTAATGTGTCTTAATAAGTCACACCACAAGAACCAGCTACGCGCGTACTGCCATTGCGGAGAATGTAAAGGAGAAATCAAGCAAAAACAACGTACCATCGATGACCATCGTACACGTTACCCAAGGCAGTCTACTGGTTCAAGCATGGATGAAGAGGAGCCTAATTCTCCCGAGCATTCCGACGCTCAACATCCTAACAATACCGGACATTCTAACGATCCGGCACGGCAGATACTCAGATCCCCTAGTCCTATCTCCCGGTCCTCCCCATTTCAACATGACGAAGAACACGAAGATATTGAACAATTAATGATTCTATCGAGTCCACCACAGGCGCACGCACGAATGGAATCTCCACCTGACCAACTAATGCTCGACCATGGGCTAGGAGATATACCTAATGCTGAGGCTGCAGGCGAGGATATGTATGGAGATAATCCCTTTGACAGATTGTTAGACGACTGGCCAGATGAGTACGAGCATCGTCGCCTTTTTGGACTGGATCAGGAGGAAGATATTGAGCAAGAGGACGTTGATCTAAACGATGCATTATACAACGAAAACTTTGGCTTGCCAGAGGAGGAGGATCAGGTGCCCGCATTGCCCCAATTTCAGCTCGCACTAAACAAGGAACTTGATGAGGAATTTGGCGAGGAATTTGGTGCAGGTGATCCGAACGATGAGGCAGGAGATCCTGGGGCCCCGTGTGAAGCGTTTCGAGAGCATGAACTGATTCGCAACGCATACATCGACGCGTTCGTCCAAAAGACCGTTTATGGAACAACTCAGCGAGCTCTTAATCACCAGCTGAAAGCAGCCCGTCGCACTATCTCTGCCAATCCGAATGTCAACGCTGAAGAGATTGCTGCTATGGCTCAGACAATGAGAACGGCTGAAAATCGACTTGGGGTCAACACAGACAAGATTATCACTACTTTCACTCTCTGTCCAGTTTGCAAGCGACGCTACTCGCCCACTTACATCGCTACAACTGACAATAGCATATGCCTTAATGAAGGGTGCGAAGGCGTCTTATACACACTACGTAGCCTTGCATCTGGGACCCGGCGACGAGTTTCAAGCCTCACTTACCCTTTTGCCTCTCCTATTGCTTGGGTTCGCCACGTAATGAGCCTCCCAGGAATGTCTGAGCTCATGCAGAATTGGCGAAGCGACGAGGCAGATGATTACGAACTGTCAGCTCCAGTAACAAGCAATGAATGGATGGAGACTTTGAACCCAAACAAGCCAATTGGAGACATCTCAGATGGGTGGGGATGGCGATCAACCTTCGCAGGACTTCACCGACATGAAAATCAGATCACAGGAAATGTTGTCGATGAAAGTGAGCTGGATCCGCCGATCCGATTTGTCAGTTTGCCGTATGGACTTTCGTTCTCGTTGAACACTGATTGGTAAGATCTTTTTTACCTTATATGCGTTGGACATCTCAACTAGGGCCAACTGCTAGGTTTCAGGCCACAAAGGAAGGCAATTACTCCGTTGGAGCCTGCTATATGGCTATCAACAATCTCCCAAGACACCTCCGGTTTCTTCGTGAAAACATTTCCCTGTGCATGGTAATGACTGGCCCAAAGGAACCCAATGAATACGCTCTTAGCCAAATGTTGGAGCCTTTGATTGATGAATTATTACAGCTTAAACAAGGTGCCCACTTTGCCTTAATCAGAATACCTATGTAACTGACTAAACCAGGTGTTCGCATGGTTGTTCGCCGGGGGGGACCCTCCGGTTTACCAAGTGGAGCTGGTACATGGCGAGCTCAGTCAACATATTGCTGATCTGATTGCGCGAATCAAAATGGGTGGCGGGGCTGGCGTCAAATCTGAGCATAACTTCTGCTTATATTGCCATTCACGTCTATCGTCGCTTTCTGTACCTTCTGGTTATATGCGAGAAAGTAAGCGATTTGAACTCACCCTTGCTGTTTCTGATTCCAGTTTGAGCAGGATTTGTTTTCCGCGACCCAGAACAGGAGGTAAATGACGCATACAGGTGGAGATCTTTGCCTACGCAAGAAGCACGGCAACAACTATTTGCTCAAACAGGCATTCGATTCACAGCACTCCATCGTATACCTGGCTGGCATACATCAACGTCGTCACCGCCGGATGCAATGCATTTACTTTACCTTGGAGTGATGAACTGGATTGTCAAGCAAGTGCTAGTTGGCCCCGGGATTTTCAATCAGCGGCGCCCGAATGACCTAGATCCTCGAGACATTTTCAACAACTGCTTGAAGACCATGTGGATGCCGAAAAACTTCCAGCGATTGCCTCCAAAGGTGTGTAGCATTACAATGCGTTCCAGTGGTTTGACAATCTCAGTCAAGTAGCTACTAATAATTGTGCGCATTTATTTAGCTTGGTCAAACTCAAACGTCTATCAAGGCCGATCAATGGAAACTGACGTCACGCATCCTGTATATACCGCTCTTTCTGGCCCTTCGTGATGGCGATGAGATTCATGGTCTTGCCCCACGTGGTAGCCAGAACTCCCCTGGTGCAAAACACCAAGCACATCGGGCGAAGCTTTTATTTCAGCAACGGCAGAAGTACTACCAATCAATTGGAGAACCTGGTCGCTGCCCACGCTTGGAAGAGTGTTTCCCCTCTCGAAATCTGCGGTTCCACTATCGCCAGGTCCTACGCTTTTGTCTGGCTGTTAATACCATTGACAAACGTTCAATTACACCGGCTGAAATTAGCTTTGCACAACGACTGCTGGAGTCACTCTGCATTGACTACACAAACAACAACATTCAGCTGCCACCGAACTTTCACTACATGATGCACCTGGAAGAATCTATGCTCAAGTCAGGGTCGGTTTACAACACGCATGTCTGGGGAATGGAACGCACAAATGGTATATTATCACATATCAATCACAATGGCAAGGGCGGTGGTGTTCTGGAGGGTACGTTGATGCGTGGCTGGTGGAGCTACACGACAATCCAAAATTTGGTGAGCAGCGTCGTCCCATAGCTATAATTTTGATGTGTACTGAGTTGTGGCTTAGATAGATAATATGCGCTCTCTACCTCATCGCACGGAAGCCGACGAGAGTGTAATTGAAGATCTACTGACAGCACTGCGTGGTGGAGCTGAGCATGCGCAGCAGCGTGGGACTCTGATGGCATTCATTGCACAATGCCAGAGCGCATATACGCGGCATTATGGCGTTCAAGGTATGTGTTCCTGTCTGATCAAACTTGTCCGTGTATAAATTGGCTATTTACAGAACCAATGCGGTTATCAAGGCAATCGCGTGTGATTGACATGGAACAGCTACGCATTTATGAACTGGTCTTACAATTTTGCGTTGAATTATGGCCGGATGCGGGGGTTTTTGGCCCAGGTATGGTTCGAACTCATTACCTTGCCCCAACTGGCATGGTTCGGGGCCACAGCTATGTGGAGTACAATGGCATCCGCTATGGCGCCTACCAACACACCAGCGGTAAAGGATATAGTTACGCCTATATTGACGGGCGTTGCTCTGTTCGTATTGAGCGAATTCTGCTCATTGAGTTTCCTGGACAAGTACATATGCGCAGCGTATGTGCATTGGTTCGTCCTTTCCAATTACCACGAGTCGAACCTCACTTTCCTTGGGCCACATGGTATGCATTTGACAAATACACGTAGCGTTAGGATGATACACTAATGACTCTCAACTTAACCAGGGCGGGACATCTTGGAGCATCCAGTTGGGAGCATGGTGAATTGGGCGATACAGTTGCCATATTAGCCACGCGTTTTTCAGGCACATTTGCTCTGTTTGATGTGCCAATGTCGTACGGAAGGTACTGGGTCACGGTGGCTATGGACAGTATTAGCCCGGAACGTGATGAGGATGATGATAACGAGTAACTTTGTACAATTTATTAGTAGCTTCATTTAGTAGACTTGATCACGCATACAATAGAGAAGAATCACTTTATTATGGTGCGCGTGTAGCAAACTAGTCGATGAGAAACATAGGTACAAAAGTGGGTATATGCACCCAATGAAAGACAAATCATATTAAACGGGTAGCGGGCAATACCATTGATACCTAGTTGTCCAAATGCTTCTTATTCTTCGATCCGGGTGGCCGCCCACGCTTCTTGGGCTCCTTAGGAGGCACCTTGTTCGACCGAGTATTCTTTTTGGCTTCTATTGGAGAATCGTGGTCGGAAGTTGCCTGATCCAGGGCTTGAGCCGGATTGTGGTTGAGTAGAGGCGGCGGTGGCATATCGTGCAACAGGGAAGCGGGATAGAGACCTTGGCTTGCCTCGGCTAAGTTCGGCCCCGGTTGGTCAGGACGCAAGTTATTGTCTATTAACATTGGTACCCCTGAAGCGATGCTATGGGGTTCGGGTAGCTCGGAAAGCATATCTAACAAGTAATTAAACTACTTGAATATTTTGATCGGTAGACGAGTTACTCACTGAGGTCTGACTGTAACGTTGCATTGTCGCACAACTGGTTCTTGTGGCAGCGTAACTCTTTGCTCAGCAGCGCTGGGTCAATTGGAATGGGAACTGGAAGCGTTATAAGTAAGGCAGTTTTGTGCTAGCGCCTCGACTTACCATCCTCGCTCATATTGACTCCACTCGTCGGCTCTGGCATTTTATGCTCGTCTGCCAGGTCCAAGACCACTTGCTCGCCCATCGTGTTTGGTACGCCAAACGCCGCCAGCTGACCGTGTTTCTCAGCGACGTCTAAGACTGCGCCGCTTTCCTCCTCTTCGTAGTTCCCTTGCTTCCAATCGCCCCACCGATCAGCCCCCTCCCCATCCGCGCCGGCTCCAGAGTCGATTTGATCCTTCTGAAGCTCACCTATACTCTTTTTAGTGCAATCACTTTGCATAGATAAGCTATAGAATACTCACCTGCCTCTATATCACCTTCGCCGCAGCCGTTTTCAAGCATCGGGTTCTCCTCCAAGAAGGCGCGGATGTCTGGTTTTTCAACCGCCTTCATATTAATGAGATGGATGGACTTTTGTATCTCGCCCCAGTTCTTCTCGCGCCAGGATTTACTAATACCACATGCAGCAATACGCACAACAACCTTGGCATTGCCTGTACCGCGTTCGAGTTGGGGAAAGGGGCGCTTGACCAATTCAATTCGGCGAGGGGGAAGGCGAGGACACAGGCCGGGTTTCGCTCGGGCCCTCTTTCGCTCGGCTGCATGAATTGCTTCGTATAAGTTTGTCTCCTATATAGTGTTTTGAGTATGCAAAGGGCGTATAATTCGAAAGATGAATCATACCCATTTTGACCGATTATTGGGTCTCTTCGTAACCAGCATACCCTCCTCGTCGCTTTCGTCTTGTGACATATATCCGGCCTGGCCAAGATACTCCCATTCAGGTCCTTGAAGCGAAGGGATCAGCCTGATGTATGAAGTTCGGATTGCGGCTTTCTGCGGGTGGAGAGTAAATACATTAGTTCATGCTCTGCAGCGCATACAAAGTGCGCACCCTATCAATTCGCTGGTATCTTCGCGAGCTAGACCTCATCGCCTCGATTTCAGTATCAGTCTTCTTCATATCGCGCCACGCGGCTTGGCCTGACTTGAATGGTCCATCGTTGAGCAAAGTAACAATCTGTTCGTCCGATAGGTTTCGGAGCATGTTCGACAGTTCGCTCTGATCCTTAGGGATTGTTGTTCGAAATCGCAGGATAAAAGTCGGGATCCAAGCCACCTGCTTGGTGAGCGGCATCTTCCAGTGAGGATATGGCCGGCAGTATCGTGTGTCTGGGTCGACAAACTGTGTCGGCAGTGTGTCTGGCTCGCCGTATTCATCTTCAAAAAACGGTCGTATCTCCCTCGCAGCAGTAATTCCTAGCATCCGGTAAAGAGTTTGGCGTGCGTGCTCCTATGTAGTACGTGTAAATATTCGTGTAAAACAAAGAGGTCGGAAATTAGCTTACCTTGCAACTGTTGTCGTCTGCGCCGCCTTTCTTCTTGCCAATCCGACTTCGGGCCTCAGACACGACTTTGGACACAATAGCGATAAGTTCGGGAGTAGGGATGGGGTTGGAAAGGTAGACAGCACTCGGGTCTGAGGGAACAGAAGCGACAGCTGAAGCATTGAGAGCTTGAGGGGCAAGATTTTCAGCCGGTACAAGCCGCCATACAGCATCTAAAATGCGATCAATCTTCTCGCTGGTTGATCGGCGCCATTCATCGCTGGTACGCTTGCACTCTTCGATTGTGTCGGCCATATCATTGAGCTGCCGCTCCAGCACCAGCATTGAACGAGTCCCAGTGGAGCTATGAGCTGCCGATGGGTCTGAATATGTACAGTTGTTAGTGGAATAGAGATTATATGGAACATAAACTTACTAAGATTTGGTTTGACTGCACCGCTAGAGCTCATTGAGGAGCTTTGTGCCAATATATGCGGGGTACTACTCCTTGACCGGGAAGCTTGCGCTACAAGAAAGTTAGAAGCGAGATTGGAATAAACGGAGACACTCACTTGTTTGAATATCGGGTGTGCTTCGTGCTGTTTGAGCGGTCTCAGTTGCAGGAGTTGAGTGTCTTGATAACACGGACACATGCCGAGAGGCAAGAGAGCTACGGGCAGAGGAGCTCGGGAGCTGAAATGTGCCCGATCCTGACCTAGATGAAGCGATAAAGCGAGGAGGGGCATATGGGGCGGATTTAGTCTTTTTCCATAGCTGCTCCATACCAATGTTGCCATCGATATCAGATGCGTTGCTGGATTCTTCGTACCCGCCGGCTGCAACTTTGCGTTTCAGCATAATGTGCTCAGAGGCAGGAGATATCAGTGGAAGCGATATAATTGCCATACTGGGTTGCGTACTCTTATACCTTTGTGTGTTCAATAGAATAGACACTAATCAAAATTCACAAGCGCGTGCTACGAATGCTTGACATGTCGCCGCTGGGATTCAAGGTTCCCAAGCTGCGGTCCATCCTCCCTCGCCGCGGATACATCACTCAATCCCGCAGCCACTCACGTCGTACCCAGC
Source organism: Ceratobasidium sp. AG-I (assembly GCA_015039395.1). Lineage (NCBI taxonomy): Eukaryota > Fungi > Basidiomycota > Agaricomycetes > Cantharellales > Ceratobasidiaceae > Ceratobasidium > Ceratobasidium sp. AG-I. The sequence goes on from MU132244.1 coordinate 53,664, forward strand.
AATTACGGCTCAGTGTGCATGCGCTTTCAGTCACAGCCTGCGTGTTCTATGCACCGCTGCCCACCACCACCGCTCTCCCGCTGGATCATCATCCCGCTGGACCATCATCTCGCTGGGCCATCACCCCGCTGGACCATCACCCCGCTGGACCATCACCCCGCTGGACCATCACCCCGCTGGACCATCACCCCGCTAGACCATCGTCCCGCTCCGCTGTGTGTTTTGTCTTCTATCCGTGTGGATCAACGTTATTTTGCACCAAATCAGGCATGTATGCACGTGTGCGATAGAGTTTAGATGTGTATTGCACCATTTTACATGTCGCTATGCTACTTTTGTATGCGCTATTAGAGATCTAGCTACCTGACAAAGCATGTAAAGCGTCTATATCTCAAGATCGGGTGTTAGACATGGTCCGCCAGGCCTTTACCACCCATCTACTCAAACTACATTTTAGGCAAGTGTTCTCCTTTGAATCTTGGATTGCCTCGTTACATCGTAAGTTTGATATATGTAATGCGTGCCACCAGACTCATCACGTGACAGGCTGCTTTGTCCCGGGACCCAACCAACATGTCCAGCTCGTCATATAAAACCTCTCGATCCTCCTCTTCAGTATCCAGCATGCTCAAACTCTACAGACGGCCTCTCAAGCGACCTTATCCAAACAACAAAACCCCTTCAGCTCTCGATCACATACAGTTTATCGACATCTTCACAATGGCAGAAGAACGGTATGTTCAATTCACAAGACAACGAGCGATTTTCTCACTCACAATATTGATGTAGGACTCTCCACAACAATGGGATGACGTTGCTCACCGTTGCAGCTGCCAATCCAGGCCATTGGGTTCAAGCTACGGCAAGTTTCTACACACGTCGCTCGTATGTTTCATTCTCACGCGTCATTTTTACAGAACATGGGGGCTGCCGAGGCAGACCAGGAAGTTGCTCCCACCGCAACTGGGAACACTCGTTTTATGTCCTCATCCCCCAATGCAGCGCCCGATGACCGGCGTGCTGCAAAGCGCCGTGAGTAATTCTTCTTGTCATTCGAATGTTAACCCTTCACTGATTACGCTTCAGAGGCAACCGATTGGAATGGTGACGATGAAGCGGCATTGTCTGGAAACTCGGTGAGCGGTCTATTACCAACCGATAATATCATGACTGACCAGCGGTTTAGGGAATCGACCATCCACCGAGCTCCCCGCACAATCGATACACGTTGGTTGGTCATCAGCCACCGGCCATATCAGCCGCACAACCTGCAAACGATCAGGCCAATCAAGCGACAGTTGTTCCAGGACCCGCCGAGAACTTGCCTACTGTGAACCAAGCCGCTCCGCCGGTTTGGCAACCTAACATTGCTTATGGATCATCGTCCTACCCAGTAGCGTCCTTTGCCTCTCAAGACTACACCGCCCAGCTTGATCCTTCTTTGTTTGGTTCGACTGACACCCTTGCCGACATGCCATTGGGTTCGCCTGGTTTCTTGATCAACGCGCCCCCCGACTTCTACGGCGCCTACACCTCTGCTCCAGCCTATCAACAGACCCAGCCTCCTATGTACGCGAATCCGGGTCATTCTGGGTGGTACCAAGGCGCTGCCTTTCAAGCTGGATTGTCTAACTATTTGACGTCTGACCCTTTGGTGGCCTCCCCGGAGTGGATGCAGGCATTTCGGGATGGCGAATCCCGCTATGGGATTCAATGGTCACATTGCGAAAAGCAATGGATCATCAACTATATTGTCGGACCAACAGCCCCCGCCCAACGTCTAAACATTGCCATGATCACGTCACGGTCTCCAAGGCAGGGTGAGGTTATGCCAAAACCGTGGAACGAGGTAAGCTATTAGCTTTTAGATAGATTTTAACTGACCCTATCGAATCCAGCTATCTGCAGACGCCTTCGCTTCAAAGCGCGATGCAGTCACAATCGCCCAGCAGTGGTGGACCCTATTCGATCACTATTGTACCATCTTGGCCCATATGGGGCTTACACTGTCAGAACCGTCGGCCGATATTATTGAGCGGCTCCGTCAACGCTGCTATAGCAATCCTGCTGTTCCAATTGCCGGGTATACATACCAAGCTCACAACTGGGCAGCTTGGGTTGAAAACGGCACCGAGGGGTGGTTCAGTCGCATGCACCTCAAGTAAGTTTCAAATATATTTATATTCAGCTTATTAACTTCACCACAGGCTTCATGATCACCCTGCGACTGCCGCTCGCGTTAGCTTTATACATCGCAGCAACAGAGCCCCAGCTGTTCCTCGTTCTGTTCCTCGTTCTTCTCGAAGCGGCCGTCGTGCGAGGTCTACTCGAACTGGAAGCACTGCAAATCGACCCACCTCGTTTACCGCTACCACTTCTGCCCCTTCCTCAGCAGCGGGATCGGGCCCACTGTTTGACCATCCTAGCCAGTCCTCCTCGACACAGGAAGACTCTGCTCACGTCCCCGTCTTTGCGCCCAATCTGCCCGCCGTCCTCGAGATGGTACGCAACCAGCACGCCGTCAGCGAAGCTGCGATCAAGCTTGCTGAAGCCAAAGCGGAATATCTTCGAGCTGCGGCCGACACAGCGCGCGCCAAGACCGCCCAACACCTTCTTGATATTGAACGAAGCGACGTTGATCAACAGCATCGGATTGCGATTGATGTCCTCAATTGCCAAGGAGCTCCCGACCATTTGCAGGCGAAAGCAACGGAAGTCCTCGAATCATTCTTGAGTCCTTTGAGGACCTCGTTGAATGTCGAGTCCCTTGTGAGCAGGTTGGCGCGTTACATCCCGAACGCCAGCGTGTTTGAGGGAACGATTGGTGCCCCCAGTGACGAACGCACTGCCCGCGCGATAGAGGAGCTCGTGGCCGAACTGGCCGCTATCGAAAACGCCGTTGCACCTAGCTCGTCTTAGTAAGTCTTGTCCCCCCAGTAATTTTACATGCGTTTACTAAAACATTGCGCTATCTTTGTAGGTTCTTTGACTAATCAAGTTTCTTGTGTCCGAAGGTAAAGTGGTGAACTTTTGATCGTCCGCGTGACTGGTCAAACTTGATTGTATGCTCGATATGTTTTGTACTGTTTGATATGCATTGATTTCATCCAACCATGAGTGAAACCCAAACAATAGTCCCAACACCTCTATAAAGCGTAAACAAATAACCGAGATTAAGCACGCAGAAACGGCTGAGGATAAGTCTGCAATAAACGCTCGAAAGGAAGTGCAGATAAACATTCAATATTAATCAGGGATCAGTCGCAATGCTTATTGCAGACAATATGCAACCAAGGTATTTCTCAATAACATAGCGTGAATAAAACCAGCATTCCCGCACTATTAGCCCCAAAAACTAAAAATACTTTCAACGACGTGATTCTGCAATTATCCGTACATCCCAGCACTTTTACTCGCCTACGACTTCCTGTGGTGGACGTTGCCGCCCTTTTATTGCGGTGGACCCTTTGTATATGAGTGCCGGCCGGGTTTACCTCCGGACACCGCCACTGTAGATCGGCATCCTTAATTACAAATTGTCGACCATGACT
>MU132244.1:57224-130519 GCA_015039395.1 Ceratobasidium sp. AG-I
GAAAGGTGTTTAGAGAACGTGGGTCTGACCGAGCAGACGAAAGATTCAAGCAAAGAGGGAAGGAGGAAAAGGTTATCGTTAGCCGTGGACTTTGCCGCCCTTTTATTACGGTGGACCCTTTGTATATGAGTGCCGGCCGGGTTTACCTCCGGACACCGCCACTGTAGATCGGCATCCTTAATTACAAATTGTCGACCATGACTTCGCCTCGGCGTTCGGCAGTTGCTCTCAAGGCTACTCTTGTTGTGGACAACCAGTTTTTTCGATTTAATAATTGATGGTCTTCTCCGGTGCCTCAAAATATATCCGAGGGGATATTTGATACAGAATTGGTCGAATTGACCTACACAAAATTTTGGATGATTAGAAATTCACGTAGCTAAGGCTGGTATACTACATGCCTCTTACCGAAAACAGGAGAGGTAGTCTAAGCCCCATTCCACAGCACTCCACTAGTATCATTCAACCCCTGTGTCCAATATAATGCTATAGAGTTGAGACCAACGCGTAACCGTTTGCCCCGAGCATGTCCAAAATCATCCGACGTTCGATAGGTTTGAAATGTCCCGAAAATAAGCCATGCGTGAGCGACATGCGAGGCGACGATAGGAGATGAGGATACACGCTTATAAACCCTACTTCAAGATCCAACCATGCTCCTTAAGGTTTCCATAAGTGGCAGGTGGGTCTGGTCCGGTGCTAAAATGACCCAGCACTTTTGTGGATTCGTTTATCAGATGGTCGCCGGGTGACGAATAATGTTTCCCAATTACACAATGTGAACCTGCCGAGATTTTAATTAAAAGGTGAACTAGTATATGAACGTTCAAGCGCATCCACCATCCTAAAAAGGGACGTGAGTTATAACAACTTGCTGAAATTGGTGGTATCATTGCTACGAAACCTAGCCCAATCTAACTTTGTAGCTCTACCAAACGGACCCGCAAATCAGGTATATATCAGGTTTACGCACATATATACATGTATGCACTTTCGATACAGAATAAAACAGCATATTAACTCTACCCGTGATCAAAAGGCCTTTCGATCTAATCTATCAACAAGTTAGGTCATGACTTGCAACTGGCGGATCTCCACCAATCATACAATAAATACCAGAGCGTGCTTCGAGGGGAACCGACTCCAATCAGGCCTTTCAAACGAATTTTGATCCTGCGTATGTCATAGAACCTACTAGAGGCTGATCGGCCAGCTTGGCGCCGGAGAGATGATTAATCGTTTAGCCTTACAGCAATTATATAAGTATCAAAATATGGTTGATATTCTGGAGACTTAAATTAACGATTCTTTAAATACACGTTGGACACGCCTTTGGGCAGCAGATAGTATGGACGCATACAGGGAAAGCCATGTCACGTGGCCCCCACTACAACTTGAAACCAGAACTTCATAAAAGTATAGAAGGTCCAGGTATGTGTGTAACCCTAGGTCCTACGAGTGGAGCGTTAGGGTCTGCACCCAGATTTTGTGGTTTACGTGGCGACAGCTCGTCCCGATGTCCGATCTGGACTTTTTTGAAGTGATAAGAACTTTTGGGAGTGAATTCGAAAAGCGGCAGCTCAGAGGTTTGAGTGGAAGATGATTCTTTTGGAGGCTCAGTAATTTCCCCTGAGGATTTGCGACGCGACGATTCGACCGTGATGGTAGAGCGCTCGGGAGATTCGATGATTTGCTCTACTGCGTACACTGCGGATAAAAGTGCGCCTGATATCCAGGTGTGACAGTAAGAAAGATGTTCGCCGGCAAAGTAGATGTTCCCCTCGGGACGGCGGGCGGTTTCGAAGCGGCTCGCCCATTGCCCTGGTAGAAACATTGCATCGCCTGTGGCAGACTCCGAGGACCATGTTACATCAAATGTCTCGATGAGGAGTTCGCGTATGTTATCGACATCATAATAAACCACCTCGAGACAATCCAATGCCAGCCCGCGACGTGCGGACGGGGACAGAGGAAGCCAAGCTTGAGCATCCGTCATCCATGCGTAAACCAGCAATACGCCTGGCCCCTCGTCATCGATTCCGTACGAAGGAAGTACGATCCAGCGAATCGGGAGGTCCGTTATGGACTGGCCGCCTTTCTCTGGGGGGTTCTCCCAGCTCGGTTTCTCCCAGAATCGTTTTTTGAAACGCATCCCCATTTTCCAGAGCGCTTCATAATGCATGGACCGTATCGCGAGCTCCTTATCGGCCCCCCAGGGCGGACGCGACGAGATCATTCGAAGTGCGGCTGGGGGGATAGCGAGTATGATGTGGTCAAAGTTCATTTGCAGGTCGCCATCAGCACCGGATGCTTGGACTTGTACTGTCTGTCCGCCAAGCTCCTTAATCACATCGACGCGTGCGTTGAACGTGATGTTCTCGAGTCCGATTATGTTCGCCATCGCCTGGGGGAGCCGATCCATTCCGTCTGCTATAGTGACCCAATCTTCGACGCCGAAGTCTGTGTTTTGCATAAAGAACTCGACGACAGAGAGCGAAAATTGATTCGTTTGCGAAGCTACTGTTTCGACACAGTCGATAGCAGCGTCTGGCCACGAGTGAACGGATTTCAGGTAGAATCGGAACGAAAAATCGTCATATTGCTTGACTATCTTTTCGAATCCTTTTTCAAACCCGTCGCTTTCAATAATGTTGAACAGAGGTTTGAGAGCTGAGTCGAGGAGAACACCAATGGGGGTGTTGTAGAAGTCAGTCGCTCCGGAGGCGCGGGGAGGAAATCCCGGCCATTGTACGTCTGAAGCGCAAAGGCCCGCGGAACCTGAGACACTAGCGTCTCTATAGGTGCTGAGAAACTCGTTAATGTCATAACGATTGTAGCTTGTTTCCAAGGTATACGGGATCAGTTTGGCATGATGCGTGCGGCTAATCTTTTGGTTCTCGTTGATCGCTTTCACCAGGTCAAAGAACGGTTGTTGGTATTTGTTCTTCGGGATTCGCATTGCACCTGCCTCAAAATACTGGTTCGGTTCGCTATTAAAGCGGTGTGTATAGATACGACCTCCGACACGATTGCTGGCTTCGAAGAGATGAACAACATAGCCCTTCTGTTGTAGAAGCATAGCGGCATAGAGACCCGCAGGGCCACCTCCAACAATCCCAACATACTTGCGGTCTGGTTCTTTTCGAGGCGGATGGCTCTTGGAAGCAGTCTGAAGGGACATGATAGATGTAAAGCGCTATATTGAATGTTAGGTCAGATTCTCCAGGTAGAAATAATCAAATACCTGTTGATATAATAACGCAAGGAGTAAATGCGGCTGCGCGTAATGGCAACAAGGTTCACTAGAAGTGATTTTAGTTGGTTAAACTGATGTACAAGTGAGCGGGCAGCTCTTACAATATGAGGTGGATCACTGTATGTAAAAACTTTGTACTCAGTTATCTCAAGAAATAGCAAGTTGAAACAAATGGAACGATTGGTGAGGTTGGACTGAAAGCCCCTACGCCCTCTGTTATTAAGTACTGTTCGATGACTGCAAACATCCCCGACGCATGCTCGACATGTACTAGTCTATACAATGCAAAGAAAACTCTGAATGCGGTTTCCAACTAGAACAATAACTTTGCGCGCCATACTTTACCCCTTTCTTCCGGGACTAAACTCCACCGGGCTACCCACCGGAGCTTTGCATAGAGCCACACATTGAGGGTATGTGCATACAGCGGCGACTGTGATTATAGCAATGGGGGTGCCACTATTATGAGAGCGCCGGACCTTGCCTGGAGATGTGCACGGTGAAAATCGCATCCTGTCTCATTCCGAGTGAACAGTAATGTGCACGCAGGACCGTCCATGAGGACTATCACACCACTCCACTGCAAGTAGGCGCATCACTTAGCTCAGAGTTGTAGATCACCTTTGAGGGGCGCGGACTCGTTTGGATTAGTAAAAACCTTTCTGTTGATCTCCATGCGCGAATATTATTTTTGATTGGCGCTCATATATTTAGGGTGGCTACCGGATTAGGCGCTGTAATCCATGTGGCTGATTGTGAGATTACTCGCGTCGACGCTCGGTTGAGATTGAAAACTATAGTAGTTGGATGATAGCCGAGAAGCTAGGGTGTGCACACACAGAAGCATGCGAATGCGATCTTGTAGATCTTAGTGCTTGTAACTTATAATACGGCATGGAATCGACACTCCCTGGTGCGCGTGATTCCCGCTGAGTCTGTAAATCGCTGCGTAGTATTTTATCTTTCTATTCTATGCGTTCTGCTTTTGTAGGCTCCAGTCGTTGCTTCAGCCACTTTAACAACCTTTTACGATACCTTGAAATATTCTTGTTAATAATACTTCCCCATTCTTTTCTTCTTGTTTTGTTGCATCACCCGCGTGCAATTTCGCAGCATAGTTCCCAGCTCTAACACGGTTATAAGGGATTCAAATTCAAAAAATAAACTCAAAAGTGCCATGAGACTGCTAAGCACATGTTATTGGGTGTTCAGTTAAGGTAAAAATTACCCACTAATCTTACGAGACCCGCAGGGGTTTAGCGACGGCGAGAAAGGTAAGGGATCCCAAAATACAATATCAAGACGCGAGAGCGAATGAGTACAGAACTCCTCAAAAATCTCAATAACATGGGCTGTTGTGATGACTTGCATAGTATCATCATGTACTGTAGATGTATGCAAGGTATATCGTGGGCAAGGTAGTCGCGGGTTCAACTACTAACTTGGTTGTGAGCATTTAGTCATGCACTAGCGCTAAAGCCGTGGCGCAAGATTTGTTGCTATCCTACTCGCTGTGAACGTAGTCTAGGCGCGGATGAACCCGAATTCAATAGCTTACTCAGACAAAACATTTGTGGGCTGGTGAACAAGAATTAACTATCTTTCACTACACGTAGGAAGGAACGCCTCGTGCTGCATCTAAATTCGCGCAACTCCGAAGAAAGAGCAGAGGCCACGCCACTCAGAGGCGGTTTTTCTGCATGGATCAGGAGATAATGGGCGCTGAAACGCAGGATAGGACTTATAGCGCGCACTTGGGCTATTTCTCGTATCATTCACGCACTCTGTATTTCAAACTCACGTCAGTAGATGATATTGCTCGGCATAGGTAACGGGGCGCATCTTTTGAAGGCAGGGTGACAATGTCGGGCAGCAGTGTAATATGTTCGTATGAAGCATAATCTCATACTTGTTTAAATTTGACGTTCTTTATGTTCGTCTGCGTTGCAGATGGCATGGGGCAAATTGACTAAGCAGGTGGTGGATCGAAGAGAGCAAACACACGCATATATCAAGCTCGAGAAATTGCTGGTCAGGCTCACAGATTCCTAGGCTCTAAGTGATGCAACCGCACCGAGATTCATATAAGCAATAATGATGCAAATGAAGTAAGTATTACGGCGTAATTGCTCGGCTTAAATTGAATAAGCCAGTTCTCTTACAAAACATGTCATTCCTGCTGTACGAATGAACAGCTAGTTGGTAGGTCTGTCAAATTCCATACCAAATCAGGCATCACAGCACAGCTGTTTCACCCCCACTCTACGGCCAAGAGGCTGGCTAATCTGTCTGCCTGCATTCAAGGCGTCCAAGGCTCTCACGATTGCCGGACATCCGCCTTGGCCCCCGACTTGGATCTCTGGTTAGCTGGTGAATTGCGAATTCCTGTAACTCTCACAGTATTTAGCTCTGCGTGATGCTTAACTGTAAACACGCAAGGTCAATCCCCGAACTCTTGCGAATCGGATAATGAAGCGATTTCTCCGGCTATGAGTAGTCACGCGCCTCGATCAAAATTCTGAACAATTGAAGGGCGGTTCTGTCACTGAGCATGTACATCAAGGTTAGAACAACTTCCTTACTGGGTCTATCCTTCCTTCCCGAGTTCGGGAACACGATGTCCGTAAACAGGCGTGCCTGAGTACATCTTGAGTTTGACCACCTAGCATTGCCACGGTGAGTGTTTCTCTCAAGAAGAATTGTTGATCACATGGCTGAAATTGAGCGACAACGTGTTCTCAGTACTGTAAACTCTCTATCATGAGTCCAGGCTATGAAGTGTTCTGGAACCTGGGTCGACAGCTGCTAAGAATAATGGCCGAGCAGGTTGTGCCTGAGCGAGGCGTCGAGGCGAAAGACCTTGCCGGGCACGGGTGTAGTCTCCGTTTGAACCATGATACGTAACTTTACCCAGAGCTAATTGAGTAGTTTTTTATATAGTTCAACTGCTTTCTTCTGGTAGTCAATATCTCTCCTGAGTGTTCTTTCCTCTCTACCCACCAGTTGTTTAACTAGTAACTCTCCACTACTCCCACATACTTCTAAGCCATGCCTCCATCCCAACAGGTTCCTTTTCAGAACATGACTCTTTGGTCTCTATCGCACAATACCGATCAAAACTCACCCGCACAGGCAGAAATTGACTGGAATTACTGGGTCCCCATCCAGCCCCCAATTCTATTTGCGTGGCGAAACGCGCAAGCCAATATCACTGTTTACGGAATAGAATCCATCACTTTCAACGACCGATATACTAGTCTGCCAACGACTCAAGGCATCACCGTGGTAGACCTTCGTAACGCTACAGGTAAGATCTTGACAAAAATAATCGACCACCGTGTTGGATTGAACTTTCTTGCAAAGAATATAACGCGCACTCAATTGCTGGGGCAATCAATGTGGAGTTCGACGCACTTAACCCCCAGCTCTTCTCGGCCGGGCTCAACCCCTATTTGAACCACATGTACCAGGAGAACCTTGTGGTATTTCACTGCGAATTTGGCCAACACCGAACCCCTCGTGGGGCTTCTGAGTACCTCAGGCTTTGGAATGCGGAGATTCAGGCCGGAAACCCCAATGTCAATCATGGCCAATTGGTTTGCATGCTCCAAGGAGGAATCAAGCCCATCATTAAAGCAGCTGAAGGTAAGCACCGTAGTCTGTTGTTTGAATTCTTGGGTATGTTAATACTGGTCTTAAAGCACACAAGCCGGTTTTGGAAGGAGCTATCAACAAGGGATGCGGAACATTTAGCTGTGGTCCCTAAGAGAGATATTGGACTATCAGACACATTGGGAGCATGTATGCGAGCTATAATGTGAAATTGTGCTAGTGTTTTGTTTTCTATGAGAGCCGTCCTAAAGATTTAATATGAGATCATAAATGTGAGTCTTGGCAGTTTCTCCGGTGGCTCTTGAATTTCTCTCAATTATGTAAATCATGAACCAATGTGCCGGGAGGGGAACGCCATAACACTTTTGAAGTTAGTTGTCAATCACTGAAGTTTATCATAAGCGCGCATATGCACTCTTGGGAAGGACAGCCGAAATTGCCCCCATGGTGATTACGTAACGAGAACTCAAAAGTTGTTCCTGACCAAACCGCCGGGCGCCTACACTGGCTTTCCATGGACAGCTACCTCCACTCCGGCGCCGTCAACCGACACCACTATGCGCTCGCCCACAAAGTTGAAAACTCCAGTGTTCAAGATGCAGACATATCAATATGGGCGGAGATTGATCGAGTTCGAACCCACGTCGCACGCGGATTAGTAAGTTGTCCTACCGCCACTCACGAGGCTCCGACTTGAACTGTCCCTGCCTAGACAAATGCACGCGAAGAGCTGGTCATATTAATGTATTGTTACACGGCTGCGAGCATACGGAGTGTGTCGAGTGCGGACTTGGAGTTTGCCTTGAGTTCGGCAGTGAATTTGGCTGCTACCGGACGAGCGGTCAAGGACCGAAGAGTTGGTGCGTTGGTTCGAGCTTGAGTACTATGAAGTATCGAGGTACTAATATCTGCCTAGGCCTTACATTTTGTGCGATGTTTATGGGAGCGGATCATCCGTTACAGCTCATGTTAGTTAATACGCTACGCAAGGTATGTCACTACACACTTAGTGACTTAGGTTGTTGTGTTTGGAGCACTCAAAACTCGGCAGGAAATCGAAAGTGACGACCCAGCGAGGATCGCTCTCGCTACAGACTTTATCGTCTCCTCACCTGGTCAATTCCTTGCTCCGGCTGTCGCGCCCCGCTTAGAGGTCTTGCTCTCTCATAAATCGTACGCTATTTATCTCTTCCCATCGACGCACTCTCAACGTGGTTCTATAGACAAAACCTCCGCCGCCGCGCACTCTTTGCCCTTCGAGCGCTCGACACAATCTCCCAAGCTCATGCTCACTCTCCCACCGACTCCCTCCACGCGCCTGATACATATCTTTCCCATCACAAATCCACGATCATGCGTCGTCTCACACGGGCTGCGCGAGAAGACTACGTACGGTCAGATGAATTTGGAGCCGTGGGCGCATTATTACTTGCTGCGAGGGATCTTTTACAGGTGCGCATAGGGAGCTAGCGGGATGGTGTCGTAGTAATATTTGATTCAGGAGGGTGTATTGAGCCCGAAGGAGGTCGTTCCTCCCATTGCTGCGTTACTCGAAAAGACGATTCTCGCATGTGGGAAGAGTAAACGTCAGTCTCAGTCGTCTCAACGTAAACCCGACGTCCGGCTTGTTACGCCACTTGTTGCGACGTTGTGCGGTGCTGCTAGCGTGCGTGGTCGAGATCAGGCCGAGAATAGGTGGGTTTTGCGAAACATGCCCAACTTCGAACTGATGTTCAATTTTTGGAATTGTTGGGTAGTGTGCTTGCAGACCTAGCGAAACTGGCCATTCGAGTCATTTTCATGTTCGCTCAACGACCTGGTACGTTTTCTATTTCTAGTGAACTGAGCTCTTGCGCCTTTCCTCTGCATCACCTCCTTGCACCGCCGTGGATTAGTTTATAATGACTCATATTCTTATTTCTTTGTTTTAGCCTCTCCACAGGTTCTACAGGCGTTTCGGCTCCTAGGTGCTCTCCCCGTTCGAATCGTACACACACTACTCCTTTCTACTGTACCAACTACGCCCAATCCCGCCCAATCCACATCTGGGTCCGTCCCTTCGACGTCGGATACCCCACTTACAGCGAAGCCGCACGCGATTCGTCACCCCGTCCCTGTCCTCCAATCACTCCTCCTCTCGCGCGACCCAACAGAACGGTGGGCTGGATTAGCGGCTCTCGAAGCGTTGGACGCAAGTCTATGGGCAGGTGTCCCAGTGCAATCTCAGAAGGAATCGGGCGGGAAACCCCAAGAGGGCGGCGAAGGGAGCGAGAATGGAAATGATGTAACTGGCAAGGGAGCGGAGGGGAAGGTCATACCGCCTGTGTTGGATGAGTGGGAGGTGGGAGCAATCATGCGTGGACTTGGAGATATGGATGTGACGTTACGCAAACTTGTGGGTTTTCTCATCATGTTCTTATTTATGTGCGACTAACATGTACGTAGACGATGCGCGTCTTATATAAAGTAGATCTGCAACTGCTTCATGCTTTCCTTGAACAACTCCTCACTTCGCTTTCCACCACCAAGGAGAACGGACATGGGGACCCACTCGAAGTGATACACTTTTTGTATTCGAAAGACGGGGCGGCCTATGCTCGTGGCGTTGGGAGGGTGTTGGGTCAGGGGTTAAGAGGAGGGTTGCAAGGCGTGGATCAGAAGTTAGTCGAAGCTGTTGTGGTCGTCGTACATGAGAGTGAGTTACACGTTGGCTTCTCCTTGATAGATTCATTATTAATAATTATGGTTTGGTATGGCTAGGTGATCAAACGTTCAAATCAGCATTTGCGGACGCAATGCTCGAGCGTTTAGATGGATCTTTATTATCCCCAGTCTCAACCGGCACAACCGCCACGGGACAGGCAGATCCGACAAGTGTGTTATTGTTCGCGACGACGGCTGGCGACGTTACTCGACAAGCGGAGAGGGCTGTGGATGTTTTGATTGGGTTGCTCTCGGGGCGAGGTGGTAAGTGCCGTCGGCTCACCACTTTGTTAAGAATTATGGGTTTAAACGATTTTGATGTGTAGCCGGGATACAAGAAGTGCTGCTCCTAGCTGGACTTAGGCTCATTCCTCGACTTGAGAAGAATAATGGTGACAGTGAGGTTAGGGGCGTGAAAGAGAGGGTTGAGACGTTTGGGAAAGGGAGTGGAGTGGGAAAGTACATCCGAGGGGTAAGCTTTATGTCTGAGAATTGGTGATTGATGTTGATGTGATTCGTCTGTCGTAGAGATGTGAGCTGTTCGTTCGGTTTGTAGATGACTTGGATGTGTTGAGAAGGATTGTAGAAGAGACTAGGTCAAGCCCGGTGAGTGACCTGCGATAATTTGGGTGAATCTTACACTGAGAGTTTGAGCAGCTACCAGAGTTCTTACAAGCTCTGCTTGCACATAAGCCCCCTCCCACCTCCATCGTCAAAACCATACCTACTTCTCCCTCCCAATCGCCTCGTACCCGCGCGACGATTTCCCCTGCATTCTCAACAGTATCACTATCTGGGCCCGCCGGACTCCGATATGACGCCTACGCACCTCCCCAACCCGCTCCCCGTCGTAACCGTCCTATACTGAAGTCCCCATACGATCGAGGAAGTGGAGACCTTCCGCGCTCCGACTCTGGAGATTCACCGTTTGTGAACGCTAGCATGGAGGAGCTCAATGGGAAAGGCAAAAGGAGGGCACGGTCTGGGGACCATCTCAAGTTAAATCTTGGTCAAGAGAACGCGAACCTGAATGCGGATTTGATCACGCTTAGCGCTGTGGAATCACCGTTCAGGGAAGAGACGGCTTTCGGGGCCTTGTCTCTGTCGGCATCTGCCTCTCTTACTGAGCTCGCAGATCCTCCCCGTGCAGATGCCGGATCGGACTCGCATACGATGCAGGCTTCGGGTTCGACGACGGGTTCGGAGAGAGCGTTTCATACGGCTGTGATGACGTCTCCTGCGGAGATGGCGTCTACCGATGCGGATTCAATTTGGGCGTTATTTGATAAGGATGAACATGGAGGCGAGGCAGGCCTTGGGAGGCAGACGTTGAGGGGATGGTGTGATCGGACGCCTGAGGCTGTCGGAGCTGCACTACGCGGGATGGATCTTGGATTTGTTACTCAGAAGGTCGGAACAGATTCTGGTACGCACTTTCGCTTTTGGTGTGCAGGCGGGAATCGAGGTTCAAGTAATTCTACTCTAGGCACGCGGGAGAGAGAGGTGTTTGCATATATACCAGGCTCGGCGCGTGCGGTGGTTAGGCTCAAACCCGCGGAAGATGGGAGTTGTTTGTGGATGTTGAGGTGCGCTGAGTGGGAAATGAGGGTGAGGATACGGAAACTTCTGGATGGCGAGTCAACTTGAATCATCTATGTACTGAAAGTAAATTTTATGTTTGTGTTTTGCTTAAAGTGAATTAGACAAGGTTGAATTTTACGATGCGATTTAAATTTATTTTGACCACGGTCACGTCGGTCAGGGGAAACATGAATGTAACCTCCGCTCAACCTCCACTTCGCCTCCACCATCAGTCATCACCAAGCTAAACCATATTGCAACTTTATGCATATTTCACATGGATGAATAAGCTGAGCTGAGCTAGCACGCCATACGCATGGAGATGGCTGACTATGCATACAAGACCATGTTCGCTGCTTGGAGGATATAAAAATTGAGAGCCAAGTCTGCAATTCTACATTGAACTCGACTAGCCCTTTTTTCACACCATCATGTCTGCTAAAGTGATTGCAGTTGCCGGAGCAAGTGGCTTCGTTGGAGTAGCCTTCCTAGATGCGTTACTCAAGCTGAAGGCGTTTGAGATACGAATTCTGACGCGTGCGTCATCTGTGAGCCTGTCCTGGCTCTAACGATTTACAATAATCCTGACAGATTTATAGATTGACTCTGCTGTGCTTCAAGGGTTCAAGCAGCGTGGAGCGTCTCTCCATGCGGTGTCGTATGACGATGAATCTAGCTTGGTAGACGCGCTTCGGGGTGTGGATGTACTTGTGTCCACCGTCGCAGGAGATGCACTCCTTTCTGCGCAGGTAAGTTACTTATCCAAGCTACGGTGGGCTGTTCCTTGACTATTCACATGATAGCTGCCTCTTATCAAGGCCGCCAAGACTGCTGGAGTGGCTGCGTTCTTCCCTAGCGAGTACGGAGGGGTATGTAGTTACATATGAAGGGTGTTGTCATTTGTCTAACATCTATTGTTAGCGATTCGAAGATAGTGATAGTCCTTCTCCGCTCATCCAAGCCAAGAAGACTGTCGTCAAAGTAGCAAAAGAGAGCGGACTGCCCGTTACAGCTCTCGCTACTGGGGTTTTCCCAGAATATTGTTTGATTCCGTGAGTATATGCTTTCAAAGGGGTTCAACGATGTCTCACGTATTGGGGTTAGGCCGCTTGGGTATGACTTTGCGAATAAAAAGGTGACACTATGGAGTGATGGAAATGCCAAGATCACTTGGACGAGTATTCAGTCGATTGCTCAGTGGGTGCACTTTATTCTTTGGTAATGGTGACCGCTAACAGAAGCCTGCTTTAGGTGGATCGCGCACGTTTTGAAAAATGTTCCGATTGAGAAATTCCAAAACAAACCCCTTACTATCCAGGGAGATCTCCTCAGCGGAAATGAAATTGTCCAGCTTTGGGAGAAAAAACACAACGTGAGTCGATTTTGCTTCTACTAAGATATAATCCCCTTAACATAGCCGATACTCATAGGCAAAGCTTGAAGTCGAATACAAGCCGCTGAAGGAACTCGAAGAACGCATCAAGGCCAACCCTGGCGACTTCCTCGCTGTGCTCCTGCATGGGTGGTACTCAGGTCAGACCGAGCTAAGGCCATTGAACAACGATTTGTATCCTGAGTGGAAGCCAAATCACGTGGAGAGTGTTTTGTAGACAGCTTCCAAGGCTTTGTTTGCCCAGACTTAAACTGAATATGTTGAGATCCACGCTTGGTACATGATTAGGGTCTCATATACTGCTAGCCAATGTATAAAACAAATATAAGCGCACCGCCCTCTACGATGACGAGAGCCGATGTCTTCCCACCAGCACTTGACGGGCGGCTTACACAGTATAATGTGAGGTGCCACTTCATCAACAACCATACCATACGGCAGGTGGAATAAGTCTGCAAGAATCGCATATATCCACTACTTTCGAGCTTATAGTCCTGCTCTGACCAATCCAATGGGCCTACTGTTCGTCGAATGTCCAAATTAGGCAGGACTTGTTAGTGTTGATCGCACTAAATAGCACGGCTGGGTAGCGAAACTTGGCAACTTAGGATTATCCCCATGAAACCCACGGCCGAGCTCTAGAGATTAAACAGGCGCCAGTTCTAGTTAATTCTAAACCGGCTTTATTGAAATAATACACTGGATTACAGGAATTGAGCGTTTCGGTGTATGAGAAACCATAGGATTCAGTGCCGCTGCGCTGTCAAGTGAACATCATACTCATACCTTGGCCTGATGGCATGGTAGATAGGCTCAATATCGGTGTATTCCCGTCGAACCAATGCACTGCATCTCCCCCATAAAAACCGTAGATCAGTCGGGCATGTGTGCCAAGCGTCCAAGCACTTGCGTACTGAACAGCATGTGTGACACATGATCTAAGCGCCCATTAGGATACCATAAAACCTGTGCGCTTGTCGCCCGGATCGATGCCCTTTTAACCAAGGTTGCACTGCAATCCCCCATCCATAACATCCATAATCGTAATTTCATAATGTTAATATGTATGCGCAGTCGTGGAAAAAGGATTGGGACGTAGTCGCGATCTTGTCCATGGACAGTCGAGACTATATAAACCACGCAGGTTTCTCGAGTGACCTTCAGCCATTATCACTCAACATCCTTGCATTTGAATTTCTTGTTACAAGCGACATGGTCACAGTCAAACTCTACGGGGTATGTTGGTATAAAAAAATGCCTTTCACCTTTTCGGTGCTGAATCTGTTTGGTAGTATCCCATGTCGACTTGCACTCAGCGCGTCGCTGTGGTTTTCAAGGAACTTGAAATCGACTACGAGCTCATCACTGTTGATTTGGCTAAGGGGGAGCACAAAGCTCCAGATTTTATAGACACTAAGCAGCCGTTCGGAGCGGTCCCAATCCTAGTTGTAAGTTTTATTTCCTCTCACCGCCTCTTAGTTCAACCTAAATCTTGATTGCGTAGGACGAAGATGGAACCCAAATTTTTGAGTCGCGCGCAATTTGTCGTTACCTCATTATCAAGTATGGCAAGAACTCTGGTCTCATCCCGGACCAGGATGACGTAAAAGCCTATGGACTTTTTGAGCAGGCGGCTAGTATTGAGTACTCGTCGTTTGACCCGCCTGCGGTCGGACTAACATTTGAGCGTGTTTATGCCAAGTACGAAATTCATCAAAACGTTCCCCTTGCAATATCTGATGTTAAGTCCCTATAGCATGTTCGGAATGGTACCTAATGAAGCTTTAGCTGAGAAGCACATTGATACACTCAAAACGAGGATGAATGGTTACGAGCGTATCTTGTCAAAGCAAAAGTATCTTGCTGGCGATGTGAGCTCGACTATAATTACGATTTAAAGACAACGCTGACATTTTTTGGACTAGAAATTCACACTCGCGGATTTGTTCCACCTACCTTATGGTGCAATACTGAGCCGGATTGCGCCGGAAATCATGTCATCTAAGCCGTATGTGAAGCAATGGTGGGACGACATTAGCGCACGTCCATCTTGGAAGGCAGTAAACTAGACAACTAACGTCGTATGCAACTTACGGCCCTTCTAAACAAATAAAGAAGTGCCTAATAATTTCTGTGTTGGAATAGACCTACCTGATCGGTTGAGATCTTGTGTTCGCAGACAAATACATACTACTTACTCTATGTTTTATGTGATAAAATCACATTTGCCCCTCCGATTCCACATATGCCCAGTATTGTGCGCTTTTTCTCGCTATATGCGCCGCTTACCCCCTGCCTTGCAAGTCTCCCATTTCTTCATACTCCTTGGGCTTTTCGGTAAGTCCTTGACTTCTACTATCTAGTTCGTAAACCGCACTTAGCCTACTGTCAGGAAACGTCGTTAGCGTCCATATCGGCCGAGTACAAGCCGCCTGAATTTAATTTTTGCGATGTTCTGAGTACAAACACTACTCATGGATATGGATGCTCGACCGCTTGACTCCCG
This sequence comes from Ceratobasidium sp. AG-I, assembly GCA_015039395.1. Classification (NCBI taxonomy): domain Eukaryota; kingdom Fungi; phylum Basidiomycota; class Agaricomycetes; order Cantharellales; family Ceratobasidiaceae; genus Ceratobasidium; species Ceratobasidium sp. AG-I. Next base: position 72,276 of record MU132244.1, read on the forward strand.
ATGAGAAGATCGCGATTACGGATGACTGTCTGATATATGCCATCGACGTACGATATGATACCGGCCGAACCCAATTTCGACTTAACGTGATTGTAGGCAAAGAATTTTCATCCAGGGTAAAACTTCTATTGTTGGAGCTACCAGATGAGTAAAACGTCGCATATACTCACCCCGCTAATGCTGAAGTCCATTCACCGCCAGACGTCATTACTCTTCAGACACAAACCTGCCGTTCAGATTTTTATACCTTTTACATTTGGGACTATTGATTCAACTTGATGGAATCGACAACTGAATATGTCTCTGTTAGCAAGCGCCAATTGTTCACATATTAAAATGGTTTACCCCAAGTGTAACTTCAGTTAAAAGAAGTCAACGTCTAAGTGCGAGAGATACAGTAGCATATCGCGTCGCCTTCAACTCGATTTTAATGCGACAATCAAATGGATCAGTTCAATAATGTTGTATCGCATCACGATCGAGCTGGCGTCCTGCAGTGTTTCTTGCTTTGAACCGTACAACCGGGCATGAGCACCACATGGCATCTTGCACAGCTTGTGTCAGAGATGACTCAAACTTCTAGTAATGCATCACATAATGTATGGGTCAGTTGCCAAGCACAATGCAGTGCGGGTCCATAAGATGACCCCGTCGGAATGTAATCGATGGACGACCGCAGCTATATAGAGGGATCGGGGTTCTCGGCTGACTTTTGAGTGATTGTTCTTCAATCCCACCAACAATCACGTAGCAAATACTATGGTCTCAGTCAAGCTCTATGGGGTATGTTCATAAAAATCTATTGATTTTCGTCGATGTCGCTGTCTTGTCTAATTAGCTTAGTAGATACCCATGTCAACTTGCACACAGCGCGTTGCTGTAGTCTGCAATGAGCTTGGAATCGACTACGAGCTTATGACTGTCGATATGGCGAACGGCGAGCATAAATCACCCGAATATCTTGAAAACAAGCAGCCATTCGGAGCGGTCCCAGTTCTGGTTGTACGTTTTCTCCCCCCTCAATGAGTGTAAAACTTTAACCATACTCGTGGCTGAGTGATTTAGGATGAAGATGGAACCCAACTTTTCGAGTCACGCGCGATTAGCCGCTACCTTGCTGTCAAGTACGGCAAGGAATCTGGCTTGATCCCAAACCAAAGTGATGTAAAGGCGTATGGGCTGTTCGAGCAGGCCGCTAGCATTGAGTACTCGTCGTTCGATCCGGCCGCGAGCGGACTAACATTCGAGCGCCACTTTGCCAAGTATTCCTTCTTGTATCATCAAATGCCTGCCATTTTTACTCACCGTGTACCCCTATAGGATGTTCGGATTGGAGCCCAACGAGTCATTGGCCGAGAAGCACACTGCGACTCTCAAAGTTAAGATGGACGGTTATGAACGTATCCTATCAAAGCAAAAGTATCTGTCGGGGGATGTAAGCAAGACTATGTATAACGTTTTGAGATTATACTGACATTCGCCCAACCAGAAAATCACGCTTGCGGACTTGTTCCACCTGCCATTCGGTACGTTCATTAACCGGCTTGCGCCGGAGATCATGGTGTCCAAACCGCATGTGAAGAGATGGTGGGACGACATCAGTGCACGTCCGTCTTGGACTACGCTGAGCTAGACAACCAGATACATATATTACTTTGTTACGCTTTTGGATAAATAACAAGTAGCTGAGGCTTTGTGTGTCTGAATGGACTTGTTTGGCCTTGTGTATCGATTACGTTAGCGTCAAATCATTCTTGGAGCCCAACGCCCCCTAAATTTACCTGGACGTCCACTTCAATCGACACCTCCTCAGGCAGCGGTAAGAGAGAAACGATTCCTAAATATAACCGCTTACTTCATGCACAGGATCTCGGACATGTATTTAGACGCTTTTCATCAGTCGAAAACCCTACACGATCATTTTCTTAAATCCACTCATGACTATCTCGTTGCTTGTGTCACGGTCGAAGCAGCCCTTTCCACCCCTACCGAGTTACACATGAGTCGCTCCGAACTCGAGGCTTCACTAGTGCTTGTCGACAAAGAGTTGCTCGCAATATCCACTAGTAGCCAACGGCTCCGTAACCGCTCAACCAGGCTTGTACCAATCAACCGACTCCCTGCAGATCTTCTCTTGGGTATATTCTATGCTACTAGTCTTTCAGATACACTCTGTCTAATCGGCGTGCACGATAACGAGCCATTTCGGACGACGACTCTCGACTCAATTGCGAGTGTCAGTTCTTCCTGGCGTCAGACAGCTATTACATCCCCGAAGCTTTGGTCTCACGTGGACATCATCGCATCCGGATACTGGAAGACCAAGACCATAAATCGAGCTCAGCGCTGGCTTCAACTCGCATCAACCACCCCTCTGGTGATACGCATACAGGACACATCCGAGATAGGGAAAATTGGCCCTAGCAACACAGATATAACAGATGTTATGGATTTGGTTGTTTCACACATGAAGGAGCTTCATGTGTTAAGCATTAGACTATGTTGCTTCGACTGGCAGCTGGCAGGTTTCATAATCCACTGTCTCGTGGCCGAACCTAGTGTTTCTAACGCACTCCAGGCGGCCCACAATGAAGAGGCCGCAAGGACCAGCTTAGTGTGCTTCCCGTACATCCATCTCAGGGTCAACTCCTAGCACTAGCTTCCATACGGTCCCTAACGCTAGTAACCACATATGTCAACTGGACAAGTGCCGCTTACCACGGCCTCTTTGATCTAAATGTCGAGAACCTCCCGAGAGAAGCCTGGCCAACCATGGAGCAAATGGCGGTAGTCTTGTCCTCTAGCCTCAGGCTTCGACGGCTGAGGCTGGGGCGATTAGGTATCCTTCAGCACATATCATTCAGCCCTCCAAATCCCGTCTTTCTAGGCGAACTTTGCGAACTGAACCTTTTATCCTTATCTGAACGTCTATGCTACATTCTGCCGCTTATAGCCGTTGGAACCAGGCTAAAAAAACGCAAGCATCGCGCTTGAGAATGCTGCAGACGAAACCCCTGTCCGCTCCTTTTTCCGTGATTCTTCCATCGTCACACTACACGTCAAAGATCTGCGTCGCGAACAACCAACACAAGCTCTACAACTCTTGGAGACACTTCCCCACCTCCGATTCCTTGCCTTGGATCAGAGAATAATATCTTTTGAGATTTTGGCGATGCATCTGGACTCATGGCCCCGACTTCACACACTACACATCCTGAGATCTGTGGTCAACCCGGTTTCTGTCCCGCCGACCTTCAACTTGAATCGAAACCTACTTGTGTAATGTGAAACCAGGTGGGGCCGTAAAAGTCCAGTAGCTCGTTGGTATGAGTCTGGCTCGTGATCGACGTTTCCTATCTGTAAATACTTCCTTTGTTCCACCTCGAACCGATTCTTGATTCATATAAAAATACATTCGGTTTAGGGCGGATGGGAGAGTACCAATCGTTCATAAAACTCGTTTGAATTATCGTTAACGCGCGCATATACCGACCCCACATCTCATGTGCCCTTAGAGTTCTCCCTTCGCCTAGTTACACACGCTCGATCAAGCCCCTCACATGCTCCTTCACCCCGCCCTCCCAGTCATCCCAGCAAACAGACAACATCACCGTATGCCTTCCTGGTAATCCAAGCTCGTCATCTTTCCTGAACGGCTCGCTCGACTCCTTGCCGGCAGGAAGGGGCCGTTGCCAGCTACGGATTGGCGAGTGTTAGTACAAGTAGGATAGGCACGAGGGATGATAGATAGATAACAAGGGAAGAAAAATAAAGAAGCAAAGACACGAGCAAGGGAACAAGGATAAAGATAAAATGAAAACGGGCATCACAAGAATAGGCACGAAATAACTCACCGAATGATACCCTCCATCCTGAATCCCATCCTCTTCCCAGCCCTCACACTCGGCGCATTACTCGCATGCGCCTGCCACTGCACCCTTCTCACACCCAACCCCCCACCGTTTGGCGAATCCAGCGCATACTGCATGGTCAACCCAATCATGTGGGATGAGACATGCGTACGCTGGAACGGCGGAAAAACGAAGAGGTACCCAATTTCGAGCGAGGAAAGAGCACGGGAGGCGTTTATATACGCCACTGTACCTAATAATATGTCCCCAACTTTTTACATAATAATTAGCCTTCTCCGCTGTACGATAGAGAAGCAAAGCACGGACCTTTTTCGGGATCGGATTCGACCTCAGGTGTGGCCTTTTCCTTGTCTAACGCAACAAAAAGGCAAAACCCGGTGTTCAGCCGTGAATCCTCAAGGCGGAGCTCAAACGACTCGAGTGAGGGGTATTCAAGCCAAGGTAAATAGCGCGTAACTTCCGGATACGTTTTGAACGCTCCATACACCGCCGTTGCATGGTTGTGTGGCTCCAATCATGAGGTATATGTTAGTGTGCGTAGAATTAGGAGGAGAGAAGAAAGAAACCTACTATAAATGGAATTAGTTTGACTCGATCACTTGAGAGCTCTCTAATAGGATAGCAAAAGTTTAGATCATATGGCTTGGTTGGGTCTGGTAGGACTGTGAGAACTCTGGGGATGGGCGGGGCGTAGGTGTTCACGTATATCATTGTTCTTTCTTGCTCAGCGTAAATAGGTTGGGTTCAAAGAATGCTGCCGCAAGAGGTTGGCGGTGGGGCGAGACTGAGCAAGATGAACCGAATAACATCCACACCACGGGTTTCCGGATTGGGTACGTGGGAAAGCTCACGTGATTGGAGACGGCGAGGCCTATCGCCAGGTTCTTTAATCGCCCAACGCTTCAATAGAGCGGATGACGCTATAGCACATCAATGACATGAATTAGAAGTAGGTCACCATATCCTAGATTATGCAACTGTTTCTAGATGGGAGTGTCACCCCGAGAATCGCCGCGCGACGAGCTTAGATGATGAAAATTGGATTATGCTAATCAGTATTAGTCATGTCACATATTTTCGCCATCCGAGTAGAGACTTACTACGGGAGAGGGGAGTCCAAGGGAACGGAAGAGAATTCAAAGAGAAACTTATTGAGTCAGGTAACCTGCCCATGCACTACACTCCGAGGGATCCCGTCCAAATTGACGCCAACGTACGCAAACATCTCATCGACCCCTAGTCCCTCGTTCATTCTATGTTTTACGATTCCGCTCGCGCATATATGCCACGCCAAGCCCCTCACATGTTCGAGCACCCTACCCTCCCAATCATCCCAACACATAGCTAACACCGCCACATGTCTTCTTAGCAGACCGGGCCCGTCGTGATTGCGGAAAGTCTCGCTGGGCACTTCATCAGCTTGGAGAGATCGCTGTCAGCTTTATTCGAAGGGAAATCAATTGGAGTTGAGAATAAAAGATATTGATGGGAAAAAGGGAGGCGGTGATGGATTAGAAACGAAAAAATCGATTTAGGGGACTAGGACCAACGGATGTATTCATCAACTCATAATAGTCTCCCTGGTAAGATTTTTCTGATCCCTCGCAGGTTTTTCAGTGCACTAGATTATCCAAAAAGATAAGAGGAGGTAACTATACTGTACCATTACGACCTTCGCGTCGCTTATATAAGAGCGCCGAGCGCTTATTCCTGTTTGGTTCTCTTTGGTACACCTGTCCCCCCCGTCGAGTGTCGAGGGGACAGGGGACTGAAACATTTGGGCGTCGAAAAAATAACAAATTCGGTCAAAAAATCAATGAAAACACTGTCAAAACTTCATCATTTGATTAGGAGCCGAATGTCCCCCACGTCGACTTGCCAGGGGACAGGGGACATGTCCAAAATCCACGGCGCGTCGAAGTGTTAGGGGACAGGGGACGACGCGAAGGTCGTAATGGTACAGTACATGTTTTTCAGCCCATGATACAAAGGCCTGACAGCACGCAACATTAGATACCAAGCTGATTTTCGTACTTAGCATTCGACGCTACCTACCCCAGGGCGCCAGAATCCTTGGAATTCGAGCATCCGTCCCATTGTAACTGGTTGAGAGGCTCGGCAAACCGATGCCGATATTTCACTCAGTCGCGGCAGAGGGACTGACTCGTGCTCGCCTCAAACGTCAATTTGGGGGCTTGTCAGTCCTAGATATCGACTCTACTGCAAACGTTCAGTCTCAAGACGATCAGCACAACGAAACTGCCAAGAAGATAGGGGAAGATAGCCTAGAAGACGACCCGGCAGCGTCTGAAATCACAGCGCTTGCTGCACGGCTGCACCAAGACGTTGTCGACGATGAGGACTTGCCAGATGACGAAGTGGCCGAGCTCCTGCTGCCTACGAATGACCATCAGTTATGTCAATTACCGCAGCGTGTTCACATCCTTTTTGGTACGCAGGAGGCAATATTACTTAGAGATTTGTTTAATCACGAGGTACCAGAACCTGAGGGACAGGGACTTGATATTTTCAAGCTGGGTGGGCTGGCAAATTTGACAAAGGAGCTTGAGATTTTTGATTTGGCTACTCGAGAACAGCATATATTACGAAGTTCCGTTGATGTAGATACTTAGTTTGAACTTCCTAATGGTGTATTGAACAAACTCTTCTCGCATTCGCATGTATGCTTGATCACGTGCTCATTTATATGTTACATAAGTTACATTGACTTACCCACTGACATATGTACTGTAATTACCAACACTGCTCCTCCGCACGCCCCACGTTCCCCCTCCAAAATGAACCAAACTCCCACCTCCAAAGCTATTTCCAAGGCCGCTCAGAACGCAATACCTGGCACATACGTTGTAGGTTCCCATGGGTGTGCAGTATTCACCACATGTTGACGGCCCGCCCCTGTAGGTCACGCTACAACAAAGCTGCGACCTAAAGAGCCACCTGGACACGATGCAGGTGGAGGCACACAAGCACAACCCTCCGTCTCAGTTCGATGTCCTCCACCAATATTCCCGTCAGTACCTGGTGGCGGACCAGACAGCGTTTGCGAATATAATATCTGACAGCCCGCCTTGCAGTTCTAAATGGGTACCTGGAAAAACTCGGCGGACCTGTTCTTGGCGACCTCACCAAAAGCAATGCAGTCAGGTCTATTGTCGAAGAACGGAAAGGCACTCTCGATGTTTTGGGTTGATGACACATGGCAAAAGCGATGTAAATGTAACGCTAGTAACAATTAATTCCTAAGACGACCTTGAGTCACTTAAACTCGAGCGAGACAAAGCAAAAACTAAACCAGGATCTCAAGCAGGTTGGCTCGCTATCGAAGTAAATGGTATCCAGATTCAAATACGTACGGGGCGTGTCTTCAGCTAACTGTCGGCAGGCCTTTTATGGGGTTTCGAGTGCGAGCATCCAGTTCTCGGACATTAATTCGTCTAGCCTTACAGGTCTTGCGCCCAGCGCATTACTCAGCCCGTCCATTCCTCGCCACAGCAGCTGCGGGTATTTTATGAACTTATAATAATCTCCCTAGTAAGATTTTTCCGATCCCTTGCAGGTTTGTCAGTGCACTATATTATCCAACAAGATAAAAGGGGGTAACAACACATACTTTTCAGCCCATAACATAAGGGCCTGACAGCACGCAAACATTAGATACCATGCTGATTCTCGTACTTGGCATTCGAAGCCACCTACCCCAATGGCGTCAGAATCCTTAGAATTTAGGCATCCGACCCATTGTAATTGGTTAAGAGGCTCGGCGAACCGATACCGATATTTCACTCGGTCGCGTGTATGCATTGTTCACCTCGTTTCTAGGGGATTCTAGTTCAGACTTAAGCCACGTGAGGAGGAGGCCCACCCCTGGCATGGTATCACCGATCTATTTCCTATCATGCCCTTGCCATGATAAGTGTAAGAGTCTATACTATAAGTGTACTGGAACGACAGAGAGCATAAAAGAACAATCGAATGACAGATATACCTGAATAGGTACACGCATATATGACCTTGCATATATGCGTGCATATGGTAGATTATTCCTTACGCCTCTGGAACCATCCAGAAGGTCTTCATACATGTATATAAGGATGAATGCGCACGCATTCATCCACCAGTTCTCCTGTGAATATATTCTCTTTTATCTTAACATTTACCCGACGCCTTCGGCGTCGCCCTAGGCCCTACTGCGCTAGCTTATAGTATAGTTACTTCATTGTATTCTATACTATCACATATACATATATTGCTACAATAAGTACATCACCGTCGGAGGACTCACGAGGATCCCCCTTGGTTCAAGGAACACTCCGGATAGCAGGGGGTGTCTCCGAGCGCTCGTGAGTGCCCCAAAGTGCTCCGGAACAACCTCAACTTTTTGGAGCACGCGCTCCGGAGCGCCCGTGACGCTGGTAAGAGATCCTGAGCGTGGCTCCTGCTCCGGGGCCTTCAGAGCGCCCTTTGAAACAAGGAGGATTTTGTTGAGAACGAAAATGTCATACACGCATCACCTAATCTTTCAATGCCCCAAAGAACATAGAGGAACCACCTCAAGTGCTCATGCCAAATTTAGCCGCAAACTTTTTTTCTTCCTAAAGACAGTAAGAGATCTTCTGATAGCCCTATATACTACGCATCTTACATTTCGAGACATATACACGCGTACACGGACGCCTTTCGCCAATGCAGGGACCTTCACGACCGGCTCTTGCGCTCCATTCAGGACTACTTACATCACTGCTTGTATTACTCGTGTTTCCTATTCCTCCTACGTCTACATCAGAATAATACCAACCCTCTACGCTACATGTTCACAAAGCGCTGTCTGGTCTATCGTCGAATGTCACGCTACTGCCGAGACTAAGCTGCCTTTCTCGACTCCGAAACCGCTCGATGACTCTTGTGCCGATCGGTGTGCTCCCTCCTGAAACTCTTTCGGGCATTTTCCTCATTGCTCGACAACAGGGCCTGTCTACTACGCGCGAGAACAAACCACGACTGGCCGTCCCCCTGACTACTATCACGAGCGCCAGCTCTGCCTGGCGCATGACTGCTATTGAAACACCCGTTCTATGGTCACGCGTTGAGGTTGTTTCGACCGGCAAACAGAAAGATATGTCTCTTGCCGAGCCCAGGTTTGGCTCGAGCGCGCGCCAAAGGCTCCCCTTGTGATGCATATTCGCGATGATCTCGGCCTAACCAGCGACGCCAGCGTATCGGATATTGCGGCATTATTAATACCTCATGCCAACCACCTGCGCTACTTGTGCGTCAACCTGGCTCACTCCGATGGGCGCCTCGCACGTTCATTCTTATACTGTCTCTTGGCCGACTCCAATACGCCCACCATGCTTACTACTCTAGAAATAGTTGCTAGTCTGACTACTGCCTCACACCCATTCGACATGTCTCCTACAATGCCACCAGATCAAATGATGCCCCTGACCTGTCTACGCACACTCAACTTGTCCAGCGTACGTACGTATACATCCAAACACCTGCCTCTGATTCACCCTTTCGTTTCCTCCCTGCTCTGATCACACACGCTCAATCAAGCCCCTCACGTGCTCCTTCACCCCGCCCTCCCAATCGTCCCAGCAAACGGACAACATCGCCGTATGCCTTCCCGGCAATCCAAGCTCGTCGTCTTTCCTGAACGGTTCGCTCGACTCTTTGCCGGCAGGAAGGGGTCGTTGCCAGCTACGGATTGAAGAGTGTTAGTGCGAGGATAGGCGCGAGGGTAACAGATGGATCAGAAAAGAAGAACAATAAAAAGCAAAGACATGAGCGAGTGAGAATAAAAACGAAATGAAAAGGGTGTCACGAAATTAGGGATAAATTACTTACCGAATAATACCCTCCATCTTGAACCCCATCCTCTTTCCAGCCCTCACACTCGGCGCATTACTCGCGTGCGCCTGCCACTGCACCCTCCTCACACCTAACCCACCGTCCTTTGGCAAATCCAGCGCATACTGCATTGATAACCCAATCATATGCGACGAGACGTGCGTACGCTGGTACGGCGAAAGAACGATAATAAACCCAACTTCAAGAGACGAGAGCGCGCGAAAAGCATTTATATATGCCAAGTTGCCTAGGAATATGTCTCCGACTATTCAAAATTCACATGTCTACTTTGAGATACGCAGCAAAGAAGAAGAAAAGGGCGCACTTTTTTCGGGGTCAGATTCGATTTCAGGTGTAGCTTTGATTTTGTCCAACGCGACGAGGAGACAGAACGAAGGATCCTGTCGCAAACTCTCGAGATGAAGTTCGAACGACTCGAGAGTGGGAAACTCGGGCCACGGCATGTAGTGCATAACCTCTGGGTGTGTCTGGGTAGATCCATATACTGCGGCTGCGTGGATGTGCGGCTTCACGTTCGGTCAGGACGTGTTGGGTAAGAAGGAGGAGTGGGCTTACGATGTACGGGACGAGTTTGACGCGGTCGCTCGAGAGTTCTTTGATGGGGTAGCAAAAGTTGAGGTCGTATGGTTCATTTGGATTGGGAAGGACGACAGGCGGTTTGGGTAGAGGCGGAGCGTAGGTGTTCACGAATGCCATGTTTGTCTGTCTAGGCCGATAGGGAAATGCGAGAGGTTCACTGTAGAGCGTAAGAGGGTGGTGGTAGAGTTAGAAATGGAGCTTAGAGAGCAAAATGACTCGAGTTGCGTGCTCACGCAGGTTGACCTTGATTTTCCAGATTCGGCTCGCTTAGCGGGCGTGGGAACGGGCACGTGATCGTGAAGGGGATAACGGCCCAGAGTCGCCAGGCGCGTTGACAAAGTGAAACAAGTTGCACGGGACAGAGAGCAAATTGAACAACGACAAGCGATTAGATCTTCCAGCACAAATCAGTTATCGAATATGATGTATGTCATACCCTCGAGGCCAAATAGAGTGCGCGGAAGTGGAAGCCCGAGGCACCCGAACCGGCGGCACTTTCATTTACGTACCGTATTCAATCGCCGGCCCAGTCCACGGCGAATCCAAGATCGCACAGCCGCACCCGCACAACGACAAATTGTCGGCAGAGCAAGCCAAGATAAATCCACACGCGACGCGCGAAACCACCCGAACATAATTTTTGCATGAGAAAGAGAAGGTGTGTGGCCCTGTCGAGTGAGCGGGCTGTTTCGCCGGGGAAAGGCTGAATAAGGTTGAGTTTGATGGCAAGACGTGGGCCGGAGTTTGCGGGCGATTGTTGCTAGGTGGTGGATATGGGCGCTCGAGACGGGCCGTGGATCCGGCGGGCGGGATTTGTTTGTTGACCGGCGCGAAAAGAAAGGAACAACAGCGCCAATCGAACAGTCTTATCCGGGCTGATCCCAAGAAACCGAGCAAGCAACACGTTCATTGTAGATAAGATAGAGTTGATGCACGGTGGGCGCCCAGCAGGCGATTGAATGAGTACCTAGGCCAACAGACAGGCCATGACGGAGCCAAGCTCGATCCAGTCGTGCCATTCATTAGGCTGATCAAATAGGCAACTGCATCCGAGCGCGCGCCTGCTGGTGAACCTAGGAGGGAGCTCCCTTGTGTCCTCGAGGCTGCCATTGTCGCTCGCACCGTGTCCTCTGTCGACGACGGGGACGACCAGAACAAAGACTGAGGCGGGATGGGCATGGCGACGTATCTCAAGGGCGAATGATGAAGCGTGCAGGGTGCGTGGACGATGGCCGAGATGGAAGTGCCAAGTCTACGCGTACGTATCGCAACACTGCCCCTCCGTCCTCCTCCACTCTCCTCTGCCCGTACCACTCCCATATGCGCGCGCTCGCTGAGCCACAGTGGCACGGCGCACGACGAGGCAGTGAGCAGCCAATCAGCGGAGGCGGGTGACCATCACTCCACCCGGAACACCGCCACCGCGTCGCGGGCTGTGATCGCCCGATTTGTCACTCGGGCTTGGCATCAAGGCTTGGCGTGCCTCGGTCGTTAAAGCTAATTCAGCACCAGGGCGACAAGCAGCTTTGTTTCCTCCCGTCTTCTCTATGTTGGTCTTTGCCGCGCTGTGTTCGTTCGTGGCCGTTGCCGCTGCCCATCCTGTCGCTGAGCCGGGTGCTCTGCCGGGGAGGTGGTATCGTTCGCCAGAAGAGAATCATCCTGTCCACAAGCTGTTTGCGAGACAGAGTACCTATCCTGCCGTCGGTTCTGCTGGTGCGCTTCCCGCCTTCCCTTCTGTTCCTCCCAGCTAATTACATTTCATTAGAGTGGACCAAGAAATACCCAGCTGGAAAACTCACAGTCGCTCAAATCCCTGCGGAATGGACTTCCGCCCTAGCAGCCGCGGTTGCCGCCGGCAAAATTCCTACCGACTGCCCCGTCGCCTCGTCCAGTGGTGGTTACCGCAACAGCTCGGGTACGATGAACCCCTCGCGCGAGCCCATCTGTTCTAGCGCCGCGCAGTGCAGGGGTCACGACCAGATCTACGACGTCCCCGATGGCATCGTCGCACTTTCCTTTGACGATGGCCCGCTGCCGGCTGCGATGCCGCTCCAGGCGTTCTTGCGCCAGAACAACCAAAAGGTCACCCATTTCTACATCGGTACGTCCTATACTATGTTCGCTCCCAGGTGTCCATGTTAAGCGCCCGTGCTGCAGGCGGAAACATTCTCGCGAACCCGAAAATCTTCATGGACGCGTTCGAGAATAGCGGAGACGACATGGCGGTGCACACCTGGTCTCACCCTCACATGTCCCAGCAGACAAACGAGATGGTCCTCGCCGAGCTCGGGTGGACAATGCAGATCATCCACGACTCGACAGGCGGGCGTCTCCCCCGCTACTGGCGTCCTCCGTTTGGCGAGTCCGATAACCGTGTTCGCGCTATCGCTAGGGTCAGTGCATTCTTCCTCTTATTACTCCGTATCTGACAATGAGCGCGTTCCTAGGAAGTCTTTGGTTTGACAACCGTCATCTGGAACGACGACACCAACGACTGGAACATCGGCAGGGCCCAAACGCTTGCTGGGGCAACCTCCATTCTCACCAAGGCTTACACCCGCACATCCAAATCCCCCGGCCTCAACATCCTCGAGCATGAACTCTCGGCCGACACCGTCAAGGTTTTCATTGACACCTATCCACTCATTGCAGAGAACGGGTGGACGGCGAAGAGCATTCCGGACGCGATGGGTGCGTCGTGGTACTTGAACGCGGCGGACAATACGAGCCCCGTGACGGATCGCCCGGTTGCGGGCGGATCGACCAACGGCACTGTGCCTGCTGCTAGTTCAAGTTCGAGTGCCACTGGAGTAGTGACTACGACAGAGACTATAACTAACCCGGGCGCGTCGGCAACCAGTGCACCATCCAACACAAACGGAGCCATACGACTAGGCACCGCAGCATGGGCACTAGGCGCAACCGCACTCGGCGCCCTATGCTTACTCTAATTCTCTACGGACCACTAGACGAACGATTCATTTCTCCACGATCTGACATTTTCTCACGTCTTGTGCTTTTACCCCTACAATGCTCGCTCTGATGTCCCTCACGCTCACGCTTGCATGTTACCCGCCCGCCTCGTTCTGACACTGTCGGGTCCTGTCGTTTTACAAGCCTGTCATTCTTGTCATATATATTCTTTTTCTGGTTTGGTGTAGTACATTGGACGCTGCGTTGTTTTTAATACACTGTTCTTTACGTTGTCTGTGGTGTGCTCCTGCGAATTTGGAGTTTATTTGCACACGCGAGGTTTATTTCAGTTTCTGCATGTTACGGTACAGAGTTTAAGATCGTCGGGTCGATGATCATAACTAGACGGGGTCAAATCGGGATAGTCTAAGCCGGGTACGCAAAGGGAGATCATTTTCCACAGACGAGCAGCGCAGGAGAGAAAGTCTAGAAGCACCGATTGTCACTGAGAATCAGACCAAGCACCAGGCATCCGTTTGAACACGGCAGGACTCGTAGAAAACACTCACCTATCAAACAAGGTCATTCGGGGCCAGAACGACTTTGAATATCGAGACCTGATGCAGGCTGGGCATGACGTCCGCCAGAGGTCAAATCGCGAGAGTTCAGGTACGGCCAGGCAAAGACTCGACGGGAGACGTTACCCCAGGACGATCTGAGCTCAAAGTTCTCGAGTACGACAAAGGACGACAGGTTTTCTCGGATTTCATCCAGCCCATGGGATGCTGCTCCCCTAGAGGCGACTCGGATCAGCCAGCGCAGAATAGTAATGGGATGAGCCCGCTAACAATTCAAGACCAGAACCTTCGGACGCGTCTCAAAGGGGACCACACTCGATTTCTTGACCAAAGGCCGTAGGCTCAAATGCTCCAGCGACGCACGAAGGCTTCCGAGCGCCGACAATGCTAATCTAGCTCGAAGTCCTGTCCCCGAACGGTTAAACCAACGCCAAGTCGAGTCAACGGAACCGACGCGAGGGAAAGCGTGTCGTCCATACTCTACAAGATTCGTGGAAGGTCCACGTGTCGAATGTACGCTGTGCTGATGAGTCGACCTTCTGGTAGCGTGTAAAAATATTAACATGGGCGAAGACGCGCTTGGCAAGGCCGTGGGGTCCATTTCGAGCGAAACATCGACAAGCGAGCGGTAGATCTGGGGTCCGGTGTGGCGGACCGCGTGACAGTTAAATCTTCGATGCATTTTTGACGCTTTAGAAAGTTTTGAACGCCGAGCGTGGCAACATGCCGGATGGCCAATTGAGTGGGCGAGAAGCTATGATCCAGACTTGGCTCGAATATGACGTGTATTAGGTCCATTGATATAGCGAGCTCAAGGTCAAATTGGGCAAGAGAGAGAGTATTCTGCAGATGGGTTGTCCGAGTGATCGTAGATCGTAGGTTGAGATCCAGTGAAATTCAAGGTGGATCGATTTGGGTAAGACCACAGCGGTAGTTTATTGTTGTCAATTGTCTCGCAGAAACAACAGGTAGACTTGGTACGCGTAAAGTGGAGGTTGCGGTAGAGAATAGGTAGCAAGGTGTGGTGACAAGAACTGTTGAGCGTAGCTTGCGAGAATAGCTCCAGCTGTGTACTGCGGTTAGCGATGTACGGAACCAAGTCAAATGGAAGGCGAGTGGCCATTTTATCCACCATTTGATTGCCGAAAGCTTTAGTATAAGAAAACGGCCTTTGCACTTTTGCGAAGCGGACGACGACTGACGATGGTGGACCGGGTTGGAACCGAGCCGGTCACGTGATGAAATGAGACAATTCACCTGCTGCCCCGAGTGCTTCCGAAAAAAGGAGCCTAGAATCTGAAGTCAATGACCCGCGTGTTGCATTTGTTCTAGCTCTATGCGGTAGCATCGCTCGCCAGTTTTTTCATTACACTACTCATTACACTTTCCGCATGGTATGAGGGTGTATGCGATACGTGAGCCTCCCCGAGTTGGGATTCATTCGTTCCGTTGAGACTTTTATGCATCGATCACATTGCATTACATTCTCATTTATGCTAACTGGACTGTAAGAAAAGTAAGATAGTCGGGTTGTGACCAAGGCAAGGAGGTCACCCGAGTTGCCAGACGGAAACAAGTGAGAGGCTGATGCACAAGGGCAAAACATATTGGCGGACCTTCCGTAGTACAGTTAAGTGAGGCACCTAGGGGTGAGGTTTGGTTGAGAGGTTTGTTGACACTCGTAAATTCTTATGCTGAGGAGTGGGTGTATATGATGGTGGTTGCAGTGGGGGATTGGGTTCAAAAAAGTAAGGAGTGAATGGGATATAGATACTGTGATTAAATCGAACGGTGAGCAATTTGAATATAATTGACCCTGCTATAAACTGCTTGCCGTTTAACCATGTGATCGTTCGGATAGGACAACTTCGAATATTGAGACCTGATTCAAACTAGGGCATGACGTCCGCCAGAGACCAAACTGCGAGAGTTCAGGTACTGAGAGACAAACACTCGGTGGGAGACCTTGACCCGAGGATGAGTTGAGCTCAAAGTTCTGTAGCACTGGAAAGGCCGAGAGGGCTTCCCGGATTTTATCGAGCCCGAAAGATGGGGCATACCGCGACTGGTGGTGTTTTAGGATCAAATAACACGGACGAGCGATAAGTGAACTCACCTTGAGCAACTTGAGGCCAGGAATAGTATCGCGGTCTGCACCGGGTACTTTGAGGAAAAGTCGTAGGGTCACGTCCTGCAACGACCGCCGAAGGTTTCCTAGCGCCTCTAATGCTATATTAACGTCTTGGTCAAAGGCCTCCTGCCTGACGGCCAAATCAATGCCAAGTTGAGTTAGTGGAGTCGATGTGCGGGAGAGCCAGCCCTCTAGAATCCATAAAATTTGCGAAGCACCAAGTTCTCGTATGTACACTATGCCGATAGGCCGGCGTTCTGGTAGCATGGATAAAAGACCAGAATGAGCGTCAACGCGTTTGAGGAGTGGCAGAGCCGTGGAATCGACTCATAGCCAGGTATTGGTATGGGAAAGCTGGCGGTCGAGCCGGGTGTCTGACGCGGCGGCATGCATAACCGTCAGATCCTCGATGTGTTCCTGACGTTTTAGAAAATCATGGAGGCCGAGGGAACTGGCGAGTCGAACGGCAAATCGAGTGAGCGAGAAGCTGTGATCCAGATTTGACTCAAAAATGTCGTTCAGTATGTACATCGGGATGATGAGACTGAGGTTATCCAAGTTAGGCGTGAGAGAGAGCATTCTGCGGATGGGTTGTCCGAGTGATTTTAGATCATCAATTGAGATACGGCTAAATTCAATGTGAATAGATCTAGGACAAGAGCCTAGTAGCAGTCCATTGTTGATGATGGCGTCGCAGAAGCAAAAGGTAGATTTGGTATGCGTGAGGTTAATGTTACGGTAGAGAATGGGTAGTAGGGTGCGGTGACAATCACGGTTGAGTGTGACTAGTGAGAATAGCTCGAGCTGTGCACTGTAGTCTGCAATATGCAGAATCAATTCAAGTGGGATGCGAGGGGCCACGCCAACTTCCATTTGAATGATGAATTTTTCGAGGGTGAGGTGACAGTCTTTGTATTGTTGCAAAGCGGCCCAGGATTCGGCGATGGTGGATGGGGGCAACCTAGCCCGTATCACGTGACCAATTAAGGCATGGTTGTCGGTAAAATAATCTTCTAACCCAAGTGCTCTCGAGAAAGGAGCTTAGGGTCTAAAGTCAATGACTGACGCGTTGTTTTTTAAATCAGTCCTATGTAGTGGCATTGCTGGAGATGGTTTTTTTTTCTTTTACAAAGACATTTTTCCTCAAGTGATCTGCATGGTATGAGAGCATATACGTTGAGATTGATTCGTTGAGCTGAGGCTTTACATGCATCGGTCATACTTTTTGCATCATAATTTATCCTAGTTGGGCTACGAAAGTCGGGAGAGTCAAGTTGCGACCAAGGCAAGATCCCAAGTAAGGTCCCGCGGTGAGCGGCGAGATTGATCAAGAAATATGCAATTTCTATAGTCTAGGTAAGGAAATCGTGGGAGGAGATGTGGTCCGACTGGTTCTTCAGCAATCGTGATTCCTGGTCTTGTGAAGTGGGCGTATACGAGGGCGACGGTGAGCTGATTTCAAGAAAGTAAATAAGCGCTGTGAATGGGGTCGGGTTCTCGGTACCGACTCGAGTATGAATGGCTTGAACACAATTGGAGCTTGTAGCAGCGTGTTTACATTTAAAATTGGGGTGGTTCGGCAGGCATGACAGCTTCGAATATTGAGACACGATTCAGACTAGGGCTAGGACATGACGTCCGCCGGAGTTCAAACTACGACAGTTCGAGTACAGCGAGGCAGAGACTCGATGGGATATCTTGACCCAAGGATGAGTTGAGCTCGAAGTTTTGGAGTGTAGTGAAGAACGAAAGGTATCTTTGAATCATTCTAAGCCCCTGGGATGGTTCATCAATTGACTAGAGGGCGGGTTCAACCGATGTGGGAGGCCGGTGGTGGTAAACTCACCTCGATCAGCTGAACCTTCTGACGCGTATCAGAGGGGACCACATTCGATTTCCTGACGAAAAGTCGTAGGCTCACATACTCCAGCGACGCACGAAGGCTTCCGAGCGCCGACAATGCCAACCAGCGTCTAGCTCAAAGCCCTGTCCCCAAACGGTTAAACCAACGCCAAGTCGAGTCAACGGAACCGACGCGAGGGAGAGCGTGTCGTCCATAATCTGCAAGATTTGTGGAAAGTCTACGTGTCAAATGTACGCTGTGCTGATGGGTCGACCTTCTGGTAGCGTGTAGAAAATATTAACATGGGTACAGATGTGTTTGAGGAGTGGCAGGGCCGTGGGGTCCATTTCGGGCGAGACATCAACAAGCGAGCGGTCGAGTTGGGGGCCTGGTGAGGTGGTGTGCGTGAAAGTTGAATCTTCGATGCATTTTTGACGCTTTAGAAAGTTTTGGACGCCGAGCGTAGCAACATGTCGAACGGCAAACTGAATGAGCGAGAAGCTATGGTCCAGGCTTGGCTTGAATATGTCGTGTATTAGGTCCATTAGTATAGCGAGCTCAAGGTCAACCAAGTTGGGGACGAGAGACAGCATTCTGCGGATGGGTTGGCCGAGTGATCGTAGATCACCAGTTGAGATCCAGTGAAACTCAATGTGGATCGATTTGGGTAGACCACAGCGGTAGTTTATTTTTGTCGATTGTCTCGTAGAAGCAAAAGGTAGATTTGATACGCGCGAGGTGAATGTTGCGGTAGAGAATAGGTACTAGGGTGTGGTGACAAGAACTGTTGAGCGTAGCTTGCGAGAATAGCTCCAGCTGTGTACGGCGGTTGGCGATGTACGGAACCAAGTCAAGTGGAAGGCGAGTGGCCATTTTATCCTCCATTTGATTGCCGAAAGCTTTAGTATGAGAAAACGGCCTTTGCACTTTTGCGAAGCGGACGACGACTGACGATGGTGGACCGGGTTGGAACTGAGCCAGTCACGTGATGGAATGAGACAATTCACCTGCTACCCCGAGTGCTTCCGAAAAAAGAGCTCAGAATCTGAGGTCAATGACTCGCGTGTTGCATTTGTTCAGCTCTATGCGGTAGCATCGCTAGCCGGGGGGTTTTTTTTTTTCTATTACACTCATTATACTTTCCGCATGGTATGAGGGTATATGCGATACGTGAACCTCCCCGAGTTGATTTGCTATTTTGAGACATATTTTCAATGAGATGAAATCTACATGTGTATATTTAGTGAATGATCGCTTGGTAATCCCTCGATACTGGCTCTGAGCCTCCAATCCACTTCACCCATGCCTTTTTGAGATAGGCTCGAGGACTGTACGCAAGTGTGGCACCAAAAATATCTTTCTTTGCGGACATTCGTATTAGGACCGTGCGATGAACTTTAACGCCATTTCGCTTTTGGTTTTCAATTACACGAGGACCGCCAAAATTGATCCTGGGTGCGAGTCGCTCATGAGTTGTATGCACATAAAAGCCTAATTTCACGACTTACGCAAAGAAACGGCGCCATGATCGATCTCGTTTTCTCCAGACCTACAATTGAAAATTTGTTCATCCACGCATTATACGTGGAACAACATGGCTCACCTGTTTTATTGGAACGAACTCCAAAATCCACCACCACCAGTTGAGCGTTAGCTGGTCATATATTGGGGACAGAGCATCTTTGAGATCTTCCACTTCTTCGCTAATGAAGGGCTCTCGTGGCTTTTTTGAATGCCTTCCAAAGCTGAGCAGCTCGTACCCGAGGCGATGAATCAAGGGTAGAATTGGCTCGTATAGACCCACCTGAGTCAACGGTTGTGCATGTATGTTTGTATGCCATTCGTCTGGCTGGTGTGGTTGATGTTCATCAGGAGAGAGCGTCCTAGATATGGCGTTAGAGAAATCGTTGTTATCTAAGAGTAGCGTGTATTGCGGAAGTGGAGGCTCAATTGGTGAAGCTGAAATTGAACTAAGGGTAGGGAGAGTCGGAATCTGGTCAAGAGACGAAATTGCTGGAGGGCGAGGAAGGACCCTTGGGTACAATGTTTCTGGAGAGAGACCAATGTCCTCAAGTAAGTTGGCATGAAACATAATGCCTATGAACTGCGGTTTAGTCGAGCGCAGCTGAAAAATGATGATAATTCATACCTGTGTTGCATTTGAAACATTGCCTAATCATCCAACGGAGCGAAATGCGTGCTAGCGAATAGCGCTCTCCGTTCTTGACGGATCCTCCTCCTACGTCCGTGTGTGCTCCAGAAAACCAAACCTCTGTGATATGCTCAGTATTCAGGCTAGTCAAATGATATAACATGCGTACCTTCCACGTCGGTTTCTGTGTGCTCGATGTGCCTGCCATCAATAGCATGTACAACCTCTTGTGTGCTCCTCCTGCTAGGACGGTGCCTCGGGGGTTCGTGCGTAGGAAAACCTTCCTCCCTATCTCTAGCGTTTAAATGGCTGGTATGCGACCGAAGAGAGACGCCAGAGCCGTGCGGAACCCATCTTCGCCTGGGTGTAGTGGACCCCGGTCCCCGAGTGGAGGTGGAATACCCAACCGCCGAGCCAACAGTGTTGGCCAAGTAACCGCCAACGCTACCCACAGCACCAACCATACTACCAGCTACACTACTGACGCCTCCTGTGACGCCACGCACTACCCTTGCTGGGTTGTATATGCTGGCGCTACGCCTTGTTTCAACCTTCCCGCGCAACTGCTCCCGCTTCTTCTTGGATATGTATTCCTCCCTTTTCGGCGCCGCAAGGGCAGCGTCTTCTTCGGTCGTGCGGTCCCACAAGTTGGCCTTGAATTTGGCTCGGCGCTCATCAAGTGCTACTGCATGCCTAAAGGTGCGGACAACAAAGTTCGATTTGGCAAACGTGAGCTCCCTGGGGATAAGACCTAACATAAGAAATTAATACAGTTTACGTGGGATTACTCGCGACTATGAACTCACCAACGCTATCAACCGTATCGAACAATCCCATAAAATTGATCTCCACATCGATTGAGAATGCCTGTTTAAAGCCGTTGCTCATTTCCCAACCTTCTTCGTCATCTCGTTGGTACATATGGTATGCAAAGGGAATCTGCTGGTAATTGCAGGCTGGTAGTAGGCCAACCTAGCAGGCAGGAGGGAATGTTTAATTGCCATGTCAATGAATATAGCGAAATCGTACTTTGTGTAGCATCCCAGCTAAAGCGCGGGCAGTATATGCGCCGCGGGAAAATCCGAACATCGCAATCTAGTGGAACACGATAAATTTGAGGCACCCATATTAGACCTGATGTACACACCTTATCGCCTTCGGTATCTAGGTTTCAAGCTGTTTCAGGAAAACCTCGGCAGGTGCATCTCGGACTCACAGTTCTGCATTAGGAATTCATAACCGTCTAGAAATGACATTACGACGATTTCAAGAAAGTCTCCCAAGCATGACTAACCTGTAACGTGGTCTTTTAGGCCATGCGCAATAGCCACGTCTGCGGCTTTAGAAATGGCGACGCCAACGGGCGTGACAAAATATTTGCTAGAGGTGCCAATACCAGCCTGGTAATAAACCATTTGCTTTTTTTGATCGTCCTTTTTCAACAATTGGAAAAACTGGACAATGTTGGAGTTCTGAAAATATTTCAGCCTTGAGTAGCATATAAAAACTTCGCACTCACATCTTGATCAAACTGGTCACCCGTGCTACTACAGAGTCAGAGAGGCAGATAATTCACACGGGTCACCGGCAGTGCTCACCCGTCAAAGCACAACACCTAAGAGATGGATCAATATCAGCGTGGCAGTATTATGCAATAACATACTAATGTCCGCGACTCATTATTCTCGGGTATGACTGTCGGAATGCCTCTTGTAGAACTTTGAGACATTTCATGGTGGTGGTCTTCGTGTAGTGAATCCTCGTGCAATTCCGGTGCAGGAGCGCTTGAATAAGATTGAGTGCTTGAAGCGCTATCTTGTTCAAAATGGCTTGAGGATCGCGAAGAGATATCCATTGCTGGTACGGGTGCCGCAACACTTATCGTATTAGCACCTGGGAAATAGCGGGGAGCCGCGTCAATATGAGGGGGGATAATTTTATAGAGGATGCTCAAGGACATGTCAGCTACCGAGAATCTCTTATCACTCTCTCTTCGCTTAAAAGGCATGTGTCTCATGGATTGTACAACGTGTTCGTGATAATCATCAGATTGACGACAAGCAAGCACGTGCATCAACAAAGCTGAATATAGTCATATTGAACTCTGTCGTGTATCGAACAAAGCCAACACAGAATGATTATCGGTCATATACGCGCATATAACCAAACAGGAAAGGTAGTCTGTCCCCAGCAAGTCGGATGACCGATGTCTCCGCATAGGCTTGGTACTAGCGCAGTATCTGTAAGCATGATAGATGTACAACCTGTCACCTGTCAACTGTTATCTGAGCCCCGTAAATCCCTTGGTGTGATACGTGGGCTGCAATTTATCGGACTCATACTTAGTGGGACATAATAAAAGTCGACTGACTTTTCAAACCTTCGAGCTACGAGCTCACATTCCCACTGCCATGGGTGCGTGACCTTCCCTTTCCTGGCTCCTGTACCACTCCTCCACACAGCTGCAGGACGGCCGCTGCACCCCACCCCTCCGGCGGAAATTTGGTTCTTGTAAGATGGGGGAAATTTCGTTGTTGGAACTTGACAATGGTCTTTAGCGTGGATAAGTAACCGCAGGTATGCAGAGCAGCCCCGCTGTGTTGCTGGTGGTTTGTTTGTTTGTGTAACTTGAATGGCGTGTTGCTATGAAGCCAAGAAAATCGGCCGCGTTTGCGAGCCTCTCACCTCCTCAAGAAGGACGACCGATGTTGGTGGTCTGGATGCGGTTGTTCAAACCGTGTATATCCCTGCCTTTATCGAATATATTCCGTGCCTCATTTGATATTTGTCCTTTTCTTGATCTCAGGGGTCTCTCAAGCGCAGTTCAAAGAGAGCGGTGCATATTAAGAGAAGTAATCGCATACAGCACAAACAGTTTAACCAGGCAGTATAAAACCCGCACTAAGCGCTCTGTGAAACTGAGCCAGCTAATTAGTAATCAAGCAACTCAGATACAGCCTTTCCAGAACGAAAGGTACCAGGTGCGTCCTATCGAAGGTTTTTCTTGAATGCACCTGGGGCATTTTTAGAAGCGTTGTATCCTGCAATACCCATTAGGTCGACCGAGTGCACCCATATCATCCCCTCATACCAGGACGAAGATATGGATGACCCCCGTGTCAAGGTTGGTCCGCCCATTCATTCTTTGCTTCTATTGATTAGATAAATCTAACGATTGTCACCCAAACGTGAGCCTCTTTCCAGTGTCTGGAGCACCGTACAGCTATTTGGCGGCATCCCCCATACGGATTGCACTGGATCTGGAGTGCACAATTTGCGTAACATTTCGACGTTGCGCAAAGACTTGCATATAGTCTTTGAATCGCTTGCAATATGGTTTGAGCCAATCGAGGTTTGTCGCCATATCTTCCCTCGTACGCCCTTGAATCTATCGCTACGTTTAGGGAACGGAGAACCAGTACACGGTCGAAGCCTCAATAGACGACCTAAAGCAAGGCTTACCAGCAGCTGTTACTTTCTCCAGCGCTTTCCCCGATCGGCTTCCACCTCCAGATCGACGGTACTTAGCAATTCACGCGGCGTGCGCTAAGGTTGTTCTATTGAGTGGTGCCACCAAACGCATGATCTCGAACGTATGCAGGTGCTATCAGAGACTGGGTCGTCAGCTGAGCTTTTTGATTCTTTGCTGTCCGGGGTGTCGGTTTCAATAGAGTAGTATGTGTTTCAAGTACTTGAATTTGCTGTAAACGCCGCTAGCAATCGGCTATGCATATATATCATTCAAGCCCCGTTCGTAAGCAGTGCTTATCCATTCTCTAATGCAAGCCATCCCGTGTTGCCCGGCCCTGAATCTGAGACAACCTTGGTAGGGATGCCAAACTGGACTACACCTATCGCATGTGCTTCGCTTTCCGCTAGCAAACTATCTGAATATTGACTTAGTTGATCAACCCTTAGAACTGGGGGCCCCTCCCTGCCAAAAGTTTGACCATTTCATAAACGCATGTAGGAGTGTAAGCTCATTTTAGATTGATATTACTTCTTTGAAAATGGTCAGACTTTGGCTATATCTACGCAATCCGGTAGAGTCTGCCTAAATCTCATACTCGTTGCTAGGCTAATAGGCCTTGCTATACCCTATTTTGCACAATGATTAATAGGTACTTCAGCGGCGCATACTAAACAAAACCTCCCGTACTAGATCAAATACACATACTAGATTCCTTCAAATAATCACAGTTTCCAGTTCTGGCGAAATATTGACACTGATTGTAACGTGGGGCAAGCTGCCCGGAGAGTTTGGAAGGTAGACGCTCCCGTGCTTGGCGAGGTAGGGCGAGAAGTAGGGGTCTTTGCCGAAGGCCTGTAGTCGATATCTAGTGACTCAAGTACTCGAAAATGTGCAAGCCGGAGTCCAGAAATACCGCTGAGAACGCGCACGTGTATCTGCGGTTGCAATATATCAGCTCTCGCGACTGAATGTTACTCGATAACATAATGGCTTACTCGATTATAGCTCTCAAGCCCATTGTATACTTCGCTGAACTCAGGGGAGAGTAAATATATGGATAGACGCTTAGGGCTAACGCGATGAAGCTGCAACGCGTCGATGAACCTTTCGATTTGTTGCATGCAGGTTTCTGGTTCGCAAAGCAAAGTCACACCAAGAACCTTGATTGGTACAGATGATTGCGTTAAAGCTTCTGCAAACACTTCATACTGCCTATGACTAAGAAGCGAGAGCCCGGTATCAACTTTGGCCATAGGTCGGTGAGGAACAACGTCTGCAAAAACGGCGGAGGCTAAATATGGGTAAATAGCGCCAACTAGCACTTTGAGCTCAATAAGCTATGCCCCCAGATAGGGATCACCACTTAGAACCGGCGTTCTAAGTGAGCACAGGGATAAAAAAACGAGCGCTGGTGAGCTCCGAGGTATCTAATTGGACCAATATTGGCTCAGAGGTGCTTATATGCACAATGGTGCTAATCAAATCTTAACTAGTGCTTTGAATCTGTGGAATCTTATTCAAATTATTGTATATTGTATGTACATTTTGAATGGATAAATCCGCAATGAAAAGTGAACGGGGTCACACAAAAAGGCATTAGTACAATACTGCATCTGTGCATTTGCATGCACCGACCCTAGCCCACTATCAATATTTCGCGAGGTTGCTTGCGACCGGAACAGGGTGTGGGCGGGAATTGAGAGCAGTGTACACGGCGAGTGGAGTCGTGATGCTGCCCGTCTATCAAATTAGGGGTGGAGGTGCATAGGCGACTCGGCACAGGCAAGGTCAGGTCAGTGGTGCGCGCTCATGATTGATGGACATACAGCGCGAAAACGTGAGATTCAGTGACCCGACACCCACCCAAGCACACATGAGATATAGAAGTAAGTGTTCGAATTAGCAGGGATTGACTGGAAGCGAGGTGATGTGCTTACAAAGTGGGATATTGAGAGTTGCTCCCGTTGTTGAAAGATGGGGAGTCGGCTGATGCATTGCAAGGGCATGTCTGTGGTTGGAAGGTGAGCATTGAGGGGCAGGGGTTAGTGTACGAGAGGCAATGCACGTTAGTCCAAGCCTACCTGGCTGTTGTTTGGTCGCGCTCGGGCAGTCACAACAGGCTAGGAGGTGGCGGGGCGGAAAAGGAACATAGTTGCGGCGGGCAAGTAAAAGGGAGAGCAGTTGAAGTTGGCGAGTTCGTGTTGGAAGTCACGTGGCTGGGTAAACAAATGAATCCACGGCTGCAGCTACCGATCGGCCTCCTTGACCGACAGCGACAAGCGCACCATCTTCCGCCGCCCTTGGCTCTGCCTCGCAGCAACCTTGTTTACCGCCCCTCGATACTCACTTGTAGTTGCTGCACAATGTATTATCAATAATCAATTAATACATATAATAAATCCTCATTTTATCGCCAACTCACCGTGTGTTGAGAAAGCTATATGCATAGCCCTGATGTGTCTAAAGGTACCTTCCCAAGCATGCGAGTATCTCCGTGAGATATCCCGGTGCTAATTTGAGTTTACCGATCGCGGCCCGTTCTCACCCGGATACGGTGAGAACGGTAGGGTTCCATTAGCGCTTGAATATCCGACTTAGCCTCTTAGCGCTAATGAGAAATCGGGCTTTTGCAGACGAAGTGCCATCAGAGTCTCAAGATTCGCAGAAATGGAGCTTAGGTTTGGCAATGATGTCGAGTCAATGTTCCTAATAGAAGTCCCAACAGTAATTGAACCTCGAACGTTTTTGAGAACAATTAACTCCTGGATCGTTGGTTGACTGGCGAGGAAACGGGAGAATTTTGTGCTCGAGACAAGGGGACAGGCTAATCGGCGCAGCGCAAATTGGTACCGAACGTCTCGGAAGATTGTCTTAACGGCCTTGCTAGGCAAGGATAGCTCGAGGTCAACTAGATTCATAGTACGGAGGAGCGCTTCTCGAACCAAGTGGGCAAACGTATGGATCATTTGCACGACCACTCTTCTTGGAGAGATGGATATGATACGAGGGTATTCCGCTAGGTGTGCTCGACTGTTGACCAAGGATTCGCAGAACAGTTTAATAGATTTTCGACTTTCTAGCTTCACATTGGTATAGATATTCGGGGTTACGATGTGGTAGAAGTAGTTGTTTAGTGACGCTAGTGTGCACAGCTCAGATGGCCGAGAGTAATCGGCGATACATCTAATGAGATCCTCGGGAAGATATATTCCAGGCGTCACAGTCATGGTATAGGGAGCAAGATGTGAATCGAGTAATTGATAAGTGCTAAGGCGGTCGTGGTCGTGCTTGCCGAGTCAACCGTTAATGAGCGTGATGAATCATTATTTGTCATCATCAAACATTGCACAACAAACCGATCAATTACATTAATTGCTGTAACGACACAAAACATTGACTATAGCGAGACTACGCCCAATGAAATATGAGAGAGAGAAAAGTCAAGAAGGTCCAAGATAGCACATCTAAATCGTTCAAACAGGAGTCACGCCAAATACCGAAACAGAAACAATAGAAGGACACGACTTTTTCCAAACGCGAAGCTGATCCAACTCCTTTACAGTGCGACAGTACTCTCGTGGAATATCGTTTCTACAACGTTCGTGACTCAAGCTAAATGTCTGTAGTTTAGAAAAGTTCGACAAAGACGTTCGAAGTTCCTCAAAGTCTTTGGGAGATGCATATTGCTACAAAAAAGTGGTCAATTAGAAATTAGAGTCCTTAAGTTTCAGATAATCGCAAAAACATACCTTCAGTCGCTCGTAGATCGAATTGCTCTCGGACACAAAGTCAAGCGAAAATGACAAGGTGACAGACATGTGTTCAAGACTGTCATATACTCCCTGCAAATTCTCGACGAAAAGCTGCACGAGGTTCACGATCGCGTGTCGAGGACGAAGGAGAACGACTTCAATCGACCGTACCGGACTAGAGGAGCGTGTCAAAAGCTTCCCGAAGGCTGTGAACTCGTTTGAAGCCAACTTCGAGCATCCAATGCTGGACAAAGGGCGAGAAGGGACTAAGTTTGAAAGTGTCTCCCAGCTCGAGGAAAGGGAGGAGAGTTTTGGAACGGCGCCAATGTCGATTTTCTGCATGGACAAGCCACGTGGGGTACGAGCGACGTTGAGGTCCTCGAGGAGAACCTGCTCGTTGAGGAATTTAGCAAAACCAACGCTTGCGTGGAGTGGACCAGTAAAGCGACGAAGCATAAACGGGTAGTGGGAGTTATTGAAAAGGTTCGCAAAGGGTGCCGAAGTTAAGTATAGCGTGAGGTCCTCGACGTTGGGGGTCAATTCGAGAGCGCCGCGAATTGAATTGGCTAGTGGGGTGTTCATCTCTCCAACGTTGCTCCAAGGAGTGCTAATGATAATGACTTTCGGGTAAGCCCTAAGACTAGTCCGACCATGAAGTATAGTCCGACAAAACAATCCAATGGATTTTGTGCGCTCGAGGTTGACATTGCGATAAAGAACGTGAATAATTGCTCGATAGAAGTGTTTATTTAGCCGACAGAGTGAATGCACTTCAGCAAGTGTGCAATAGTCTAAGATAGTGTATATGAGATCATACGGGACCATGGTCGAGGGAACTGGGAGAAAGCTAGTCGAGGCGCGTGGTGTTCGCCTGTATCTAACTAGTGTTCATACGTAACGGAAAAACGAAACGTGGTGAGGCGGTGAAGAAGCTAGAATGAGCGCTTACTTGGATGGCCCTGTTTGTGTCCCTGGATCCCCAATGCAAATGAGCCACTATTCAGTGAGCTAGAAATGAAGGTCGGAACCCAGAAATGTGAGGGAGGGGAATGGATCTGGTATTCGAACTCTAGCAAATAGATTCTTCACACAGCAATAGTTGCACACCTAGATAAGCTCGTGCCAAGTGGTTTCCCACCGAAGAAAGTGTTATTGACGACCGTGTGAAGACAAGCGCCAACCTCAAACCGAAATCCATGAGAATAAATCCGCGTACATCTGGAAATCACTCTGGTCATTGAAAACAAGGCATACAGGTACTCAGCCATATCGCACTTTGACCACGACGAAAACCCAAGCAAGAATTCGATATCCAATAGCCAGCGCGATAAGGATCCCCAAGTAGCGAGAGGTCCTGAGATCGTTGGCAAACCCCAAGAGCTCGAGCAGTTGCTGGCCATTTTGAACGAGACATTCCCCCGACTGGACCGTTTCTTGAGGGCAGAACAGTCGTAGGCCGACAGATTCGTTGACAGCAATGATGCGCGCAGCATACTGAAATAAACATGATGAGCATTAGTCGCGGTGTTGGTGTCTTTGGTTACCTTCATCGTGGTCGCATAGGCGATGTCAGACAGCCTGGTCGGTATACGTTTCAGAATAAACCAAGCCAAGAGCTAGGGAACACATACCATGTAGGAATGGAGACGGAGATAACGCCTGACAGCTGTACTAAAACTAAACGGACTTGTGAGCGCTCCGAATAACTCCTGTCCGCATCCAACATACCGGTAATAAATGTTGAAACCAGACTAATAACATTCATTAAATAACGAACGTAGACACATGCAGA
Organism: Ceratobasidium sp. AG-I; assembly: GCA_015039395.1. Taxonomy (NCBI): domain Eukaryota; kingdom Fungi; phylum Basidiomycota; class Agaricomycetes; order Cantharellales; family Ceratobasidiaceae; genus Ceratobasidium; species Ceratobasidium sp. AG-I. The sequence continues at coordinate 101,252 of MU132244.1, forward strand.
ACGAACTTACGACACACTAAGGCCGAGAGAGTTTGTCACACTGGCAAATGCAATTCCAAAACTCTCGCCGTTAGACTGTAAGGCAAATATCGCTATAGCATATTCGAAGAAGATCCGCGGGCTGGTCTGCATCCCAGCTCCGATGTTCGTGACAACTGCGAAAAGCTGGGGTAATCGTGTGAATAAAATGACTGAGAGCTACAATGACCCTGCTTACGATTGCAGACAGAATCTCGAGTGGCAAGGCTACTAGAGTAAACCCAATGATAAACGTCGCTTCGGAATACGCTGCACTCGAGCGATACTCGTGAAAGTACAGATCGCGGTCTTTCGGAAAGATCGCGATACAATTGAGCAAGCCAACGAACTAAAAATACGCCTGTCAAGATGCCAAGTCCACACAGGGGACATAGCTTACCGCTACCGGGGAAACCATTTCTTGAAAGTACCCAATGCGATCTTGACCCCCAGAAGGACCATGTTTTAAACGTTGGTAAAACAGCAGGAAGAGAACTCCGAGAAACGGAAGTTGTTGAAGCCGGATCCAAAAAACTAAAAACAACATGAGCATCAAAAGCGCTTCAACGAGTTTCATAACACCTACCCGCCTGCTGTCTCCACCTGTAAAGCACTAGTTTTAACATCGCAGCTATGGCTCGGATGATTTCACTCACAAATTACGGGTCATACGCTCGACAACTAACGGTAGTGCGATCCACATAGGCGTGATTCTCTCCTCCTGCGTCCCAACAACCCCGCCCTCCGCGGCCCCCGCACGTTCAGCACCCTTCTCCACCTCGTCCAAATCCTTCTTTCCGCGCAAGCCCGACCAGAACTCCACAAGCTTATCCACCCTTTCCCTCGTCTCACGTTCCCTAGTCCCTCTCAGGTCCACAGAGGCGACATCGAGGAGCCAGTCGGCAGGGTTGTACAACGGCGGGACAGGGTACCCGGCCAACGCGAAGGTTTCGCCAACTTGGCCGCGGGGCCCGGCGTAGGCTACGCGCCCACCTTTAACTAGGAGAACAATGTTGTCGAGCTTGTCGACGTAGATGTCAGAGCGGGGTTGGTGAATGGAGAGTATGACTGTTCGACCGCTACGGGCGATATCGTTCAGGGCGGTCATGACATTCTGAAGCGGGATTTTAGATGAGCAATTAGAGTGAGGTGATGGGGCGCACATTGGCTGTAAGAGAATCGAGACCACTAGTCGGTTCGTCTGTACAAAATGTGTCAATTGGCGAAGGCGAAACCATGGATTCTCCAGCAACATACCTACGATTAAAACGGCCGGGTCTATAAACATTTAATTAGTGCTGCTCTTCAATTTCTGGTACTTTGACGCACCATTAATCATCTAAAGACCGCCAATCAGCTTGAATTCCATATTAGAATCTAAATTAACAAACCTGAACAGCCAAACTCAACCTTCTCTTCTCTCCTCCGGATATACCCTGAGCAGTATTACATGAGTCTCCTCACCATCCTACCAAAATACTCAAGACATACCTTCAAAAGATCACCTCCGACCAAATTATCCGCGCAAGTCTCGAGTCCAAGCATCCGCATAACTTCCTCTGCGCGCGCGATTTTCCTCTTTCGGCCCATTGTGCGCGGCAAGCGCAATATCGCGGCGTATCGCAACGTCTCTCGAACCTTACAGAGCATGGAATGAATTTAAGATAGTCGAATGGCGGACTAAGAAAGAAGCTCACCGTCAAAGCAGGTAAATGGTAATCGTCCTCCTGCTCCACAAACGCTACCTGCGACCGTGCGTTTTTATCCACCGCTCGTCCGTTGAATAATATCTCCCCGCTCGAGCTGAATCTCGCCCCCATTCCTGCGTTCAGCTTTCTGGATGCTAAAAGCTGCAAAAGGGTACTCTTCCCCGCACTGCACGCACCCCGCATAGATTAGTCCCCGCCACTCAAATATCTGTAGGGTGAGACATACCCACTAGGCCCCAAAATCGCAGTGACCTCCCCACTTTTAAACTCTACAGACACATCCCTCAAAATCTCCTTTCTCGTCGTCTTCCTCGTAAAGAACGACGTTTTGCTCCATGCGAACGAAAGGTGCTGGATGCGAACATCGATTCGGGCGCGAGAAATATCGAGGTCGCTGGTAAGAGTGCTATGCTTGCCTTGGTCGGGCGAGTCGATTTTGCGTGCGTATTGAACTCCGCCAGGTTTGTAAACCTACGACGTCAAATTAGCAGAGCAGGATTGAAAAGGGAAAACTGCTCACGCTGAGGATTATCCCCGCAATTATGGGGAAGACAGTTGCCAAACCGGCCAAACCAGCAAAATAATATCTAACATCACTATCAGTATGTTACTCACATTCATCCTTACATAAACTCACCCGACGACATGATTGGCAGGAATCAGCAGTCCGTTCAATACCTGGTTTCCATCGCACTATAAACCCATATTTAGTGCCAAGGACTGAAAACACGGGAAGGAGGACGAAACGCACCTGATTGCGAGCTTCGCCTACTACCCCTGGACACGCGAACGTACGATCGCGGAATTGACTAATCGCGACCGCGCGGAATCCATACTACATTGTGCGTGTTAGGCTGGCGTTGGGAGGTGAATGAATGAGGGGCGTACATAGTATACAGAAACTGGATGAAGTAGACGATTAGAACGTGTTAAATGCGATAAGTGAGATTGACCTACTCCACTTGATCCAGGCGACGTATACGGGCGGATGGATGAGCCTGTCGGTCCATCAGAAATCTACTCTCTGAGTGCGAAACGGTAGATTGCAACTTACAAGTAACCAGTCTACCATAATCCCTTCAGCTGGGCGGATACAAAAACGAGGGAGCGAACTCACAGTCAGGAGGAAGAAAAGCGACAATCCGTTAGCCATCAACGACGCTTGCGCATCTATCTCCAGAAAACACTCAGTCACTCGAAATCTAAATCTATGGAGTCACCCACATGTTCTCTAGATGCGAATGTGTTATTATTATTATACCAAACCTAGAAAACAACTCACCTGCAGCGAAGCGGCGATCAATGCGAACCCGACAGTCCCAAGCTGGACCAATACGCATTCGCCAATAAACACGAACAAGTTTCGAGCGAGAGAGTCGGTGCGCATATTGGTGATAAAGTATAAGATGAGTGCGAAGGTGCCCGAAGAGAGTGCGTGAAGGGGAAGAGCAGCGATGTACTCGGAGATAATATAAGGAAAAACTTGCTAAAGAGAGAGAGCTAGGATTCAGTCGGAGCAGCTTCTGCGAGAGTGGAAGGCCCTACGTATAAATGGTCCTATGGATTTAGAAGTGAGTTTGGCAGTTATCGAAATATTGTAACAAGAAGGCGTACCTCTCGTTCTCGATCAAAAATAACCAAATCCGTCTCGCAAAACTAGAGGTTAACCGTAAATTAACTGCAGACACGGATGAGATACAGAGGCGTACCTTGTAGATCGAGTAAATGAGGGTCAAGTAAAAATAGCATGGCCCGTGCTGGTAAGATAACGTCTACAGTCCCTAATTGGATTAGCTCCTAACTCTGCCCGCAGGCTCAAATAACTCAGAAGACCAACCTTGAGAGATTGGATATCCGAGGGAGACTAAAATGATACGCATGAGCATTATCCCTGCAACAAATCCCGAGAACGTACCTCTCCCAAACGCAAAAAAGAGATGCCTAGCAAAACAGCAATTCCGACCGACTGACACGCAAACCCAAGAAGTTGCGCATAATCCCTTCGAATGCCTTTCATCGCTCTACAACACGCACCAAAACATCAATCCCATGCGAGACGTGAACAAGAAAAGGAAGGTAGTACGCACCGACTCGTTAAAACGACAGTCTGCCGGAACCACCCAGGGCGTTTAAACGCCTCGGCCTGTCTTCCTTCGTCTTCCCCAACAGACGCGGCGTACAAGAGCATTTGGTCATTCCGAGGAACGGACTCTGCGCGTTCTACCATGCCTCCATCGTTGCCTCCAGCAGGTTGTGAGGGATATGAAATTTGAGCGGGGGAGAGCAGTAGGGCAGAAGCTCGAGCGGGTTTCCGTTCGTTTGCGATATCCGAACCATTCTCGTTCCATCCCCGTACCAATCTCTCGACACGCTGAGCCGAGGTATCGTCCCGAGGGTCCACGCTACAAATGTCGATCAGCCAGTCAAGTGGGTTCACGCCAATGGCGGCCACCCCAGTCATCTTCTCCTCTCCCAAATCCTTCTCGTCGTTCTTCTCGTCGATGCCGATATGGGACCGCTCCTCCGGAGTTCCACACCCCATTCCGCCAAACCACTCCAGACACTTCTCCCTCCGTCCTGCATACACAACATCTCCCCGACACATAACCACTAGCCGATCAAATAGCGCAAACGCGTCCGAGCGTGGCTGGTGTAGAGAAAGCACAACGGTCCTGCCTCGGCGGGCGAGCGAGGAGAGGGTTTGGAGAAGAGAAAAGGCCGTGAATGCGTCTAAGCCTGTTGTGGGTTCGTCGAGGGCGAGGATGGAGGGGAGCGTGACGAGGGTTAAAGCGATAGAGAGACGACGACGTTCGCCGCCCGATATGCCCTGTTATAAAGTTGTTAGTTATTATGGGCGAGAGAGGACGGAAGACGCACCTTGCGTAGTATACCACCGACGATTGTATCTGCCGCGTCTCTTAGTCCTAATTCTTGGATCGTCTGCTCGACGACGAGACGCCGGGTCTCCGCTGAGATTGTCGCAGGAAGCCGGAGCGCCGCCGAGCATTCGAGTGTTTCTCTCACTAACACCCCGGTCACGTCAGAATGCTCATAAAAGTGAGACGAGAAAACACTTACCCGTGAGGTGGGCGAGCAGGTGGTCATTCTGTCGAACAAAACCAATTCGATCTTTCATTTTTCGGGCGGAGAGAGCGTGGGCGATTTCGGCGTTGACAGGTTCATACTCAACTACCCTGGAGAGAGTAATATGCTGGTGAGTGAAAGAGGAGAAGAGGTGCGAGGGAGGGACATACCCGGATGTAACGGGCAAGTTGGCGAGGCGGCCGACGAGAGCGTGCAAGAGAGTCGTTTTGCCGCTCCCAGAGCCTCCAATTCTTTCCACCAAGTCAGGAAAATCACAAAATATGAAAAGCGAGCAAGACCCACATTGCCATCATTTCCCCGCTATCACATCTCAGCGACACATCCCTGATGATCGTCCCAGGCTCCGACCCCTCCGTACCCTTCGACTTGGACAACCACTTCGGCAAGGCAACGTTAAATGGTAGAGGAAGCGCCCCTTTACTTGGCGGAACCGCAATTGTCAGTCCATCGACGCGGAGGTTGAATGCCGGAGGCGGGGGAAGTGCGCGCAGAACATCCGCAGGCTCGTCAAACATTTGCTTCTCTGGGTCAAGAGCGGACTTGGTGGGTGTCAGACGATAGTGATGTTGGTAGCGGGGTGAAAAGGGGCACTTGCCTGCATGGGGGGCGTCGTCGTTCGATCCGCGTGGTGCATCGGCTATATAACGGTGCATCGAAGCTTTGATCATTCCGTCGCGGGGCCCGGGCTAGTGGCTGTGTACCATGGATCATCCTCGTGAAAATGGCGAAAAACAATGGAATCGAACTGGAGTGGATAAAATGGTCGGCGGGTGCGGTGGGTGGGAGTGCTGAAGCGCGGGTGGTCTCTTGTGTTGTGTCGTGCTTGCTGACATAACGGACTTGAAATGGGTAACACCTCTCTTGGGACGATGCTATTTATAGTCGTGTCATATGCAAAGTCTCCCGTGTATTAGCTAATGGCGCATTGAGAGAACATCCGCTGCAGGTGATTATATTCTCTGTCAAGGCCTAAGTGCTATGCAGTGACTTCGTAACACAAACTACAGATGCATACAACATGTATCAAATATAGAATAACAAACGCAGACGTGCAGTCGAGCACATTTAGCGCACCAAAAGTGATGCCCCAGACAGCAAGGAGTCCAGAAGCTGAGCCGACGATCCATCCGCCGACAGCACTTCAGTATATTCAAGCTCATTGAGAATGGCGTAAATGTGCTTTGCCGCACCACTTTTGAGAACAACCTTGGCGCATGCTGCGTGGAGTGCGAGGTAACGCGGATCAGGGGACGGGAGGATATCCGTGAAAGCGTTGGTGAACTTGACAGTAGCGGGCGCATTGACTGCCATGAGGGGTGAGACTTTCCCAATCGTATACTCGTTGACTTTTCCCTGAGGCTAGAGTTAAGATAAGATCGAGAAGAGGGGGACCATAGACGGACCTCAATTGGCTCTAGCCAGATGGCAAGCCTGTCGAAGAGTCTACCAAGTCCCACATCCAACGTCATGACGTTATTCAGGCTGTGCATTCCGACCTCGCTAAGCTCTCGCGCAGAAATCCCGCCAAAGCTCTGGGCAATGACCCGGACATCTGAGGCAAATGCGCGCTGGAGTGGGGACAATCAGCTATGTAAGACTGAAGCCGATGGGCGAGCATACCTTTTCCGTATCGGTCTGAATGCCCGTATTTACGTACGAGGGGAGAATGTGCGCACACTCTGTCTCGCAGACTGCCGTATGATCGTCTGCTTCTTCCAAGTCGGGATTCGAACAATAATACGTGGAATCTGTCGCCCCCGACAACTGACAGCGATAGTTGTCGCGAATAAGAGCCTATGTGCACATTTTTAGCCTCTCGACACACGAGTCTTCCGCTAGACAACTTGCCTGCATCTTGGCACCTTGATGGCTTGTGGGCGCCGCCACGAGCGAATTTGAGATGTCTTGTCTCAACTTTTCGATGGAAGATTCCGAGGGATAAGGGGAGGGTGGACGTGTGGCACGCTTAGACTTGACTATGATACAGTCAGCCCACGGTCAGGGAAGGCGACGGGTGCGTACAGTAATTCACGAAGTGGTCAAGGTGGAATTTTCCCAGCTCCAATATCTTGCCCTCGTCCTCGCAGCGGCCAATACTATTCGCCAGGTAAGCGCGGCCCTCGGGTGAGGGTGCGTGAATCAACATCCAGCCTAGAATCTTTGTCGAAATTCTCTCCTCAGCGTCCAGATTATAGATTCGCTCGTACGCCGCCTGTGCTCCTTCAGTACATGCAAACGTGGCGCGCAAATCGTCAAAGTTCGGGAGAGGAATAGCCTGCATGCTGGTTTGTTTCGTGGAAAAATCCTCTGAAAAATGAGGCTCTGAGATTCTGGGATAAGTTATAGTTCGCAGAATTAACGGTGAGCGTGGTCAGTGTTGGTAATAACATGTGTTAGTGGGTAAGTCAATGTAACTTATGTAACCGGTCAATGTAACGTCAATGTTATTTACTTTGTCAATAGCCACGTGACTGAGCATACATGCAACAGCTAGGATACAGTAGTTTGTTCAGTAGACCAGAAAGAGGCCCGAACTAAGTATCTGCTTAAAAGGAATCAAACAACGTATGCTTCTCTCGAGTAACCAAATCAAATACTTCAAGATCCTTGGTCAGATTTGCTAACCTATCGAGCTCGAAAACAGATAGTCCGTGTCCCTCAGGCTCTAATTCTGCGTAGTCAGACAAATTCCAAGTAGTATTGCCTCCCGCGTATCGAAAACTAGGCAGACCAGTCGTGGTTGTGTATATGACTACTCCATATCTTTGGGCAGTGGGAGTTCGGCCTCTTCGTTCTCTCAAAAATCCTCATCCCAGACAGCGTCTTGATGCGGTTGCACAACGAGCATCGTGATGTCAAGTGCCATTGGGTTGTCCTCTACGCTATCCTCTCTCATCTCATTGACGTTTTCCTTATGCTAATCGTCCGGAGGTTGGGTATTAGTAGTAGAGTGGACCTTTAAGACCATCAAGCCCCCAAGCTGACGTTCAAGGCGAGCGCGAGCCACTTTCTCCACTGCATACTTCCGCTTAATTTCCATCCGTACGATTACAATGTCAACGGCCTTCCCTCGTTCGAGGCGGGCACGCCGCTTAGTGCATATGTTACCCACCTTATTGAACAACTCCTCCCATTCTCAAGATTTAGCTACAATTGAGAGGGCGAGCTAGGATTACTACAATGCCGGGCATGTATGCCCGAGCTGCGACCATTTCACATTACATCTTGACTTACATGTCTAACACACGTGACATTTACTTACACGCCTTAACGTCAATGTAAGTCCATCAAAGTCAATGTCGTTTACCAACACTGAGCGTGGTGGTCCGGAGCGGAGATGATGTCACGTGTGGCCAGCTACTTGGCTGACATAACGGGTGGGCCAATTCGGGGTCAATTTGTCCTTCCGTCTCCGCCATCACCAACTCCTTTGCCGGTTATCTTGCGTGTTTTCTGTCTCTGGCATTTTTTCTATCAATCTTCTCGCCTGTTTCATTCTTCATATTTTTGATTTCAATCTGTCACAATGTCCACCAACGAGCTCACAAATGCCCTGGCTTTTTTTTCAACTGCCTCTGTTCTCGCCATACAAAACCCAATCTTGCGCTCGAAGACTCTAGATGAGCTACCATGCGCTACTTATTTTCCCTGCGCTTTGCAGTGCTTCGGACTACAATTGCTTCACTCTTGTGTTATCGGGTGTGACCTTATGGTTTAATACAAACGCACCATCACTTGTTGACTCTTACTTTGGGGAATTTATCTTTAACGCTCCAGCTTCGAGCTCTGAATCTCTATGCTTCGGAGCCCATACCTCAATCGGAAGGTTTCATCTGCCTGACAACGTTTTGAGGACTGTTTTCACGTTGGTTCTTCCTCGGGTGATTTATACAACTTATATCACAAGCCAACCCTGTGCTCTCTAGTATGATGCTAAGGGCAAAATTTCACGACGTATGGCGCACAATAACCTTCTGCCCTAAATCATTCTTGCGGCTGTTGCCCGTATCAATCCTCAAGTTTTCCTGTGCTATAATTTCTGATCCGTCATGTGAGTGATTACATTGCTTTACTCGTTCGAAGGCACATCGCCATGTTGACGTACCCAACACGCCTCGGTCTCGTCGTTACCTAAGACAATATGCCCACACCTCTAGAACCTCTAACCCAAGGCTTCATTCTCGTACTGTATACGATCAACGACGAGCCGTAGTGCATGACCGCCAACCCGGTGCTGAGTAAGCATTCATCGCCATTTCTCAACCAATCATCCTCCCTTGCGAAACTACATGGGCTTGGCTGCCGGGGCCGCTATACCGAGACTAGAGGGCAAACCGCGCCTTGGCCTCGCATGCTTCAGGATTCGGGCACCCATACCCGAAATGTACAACTATGGGCTATTACCAACCACCACTCCTTAGCTGAAGGCTGAGGTGGACTCAGAGCGATCGGATATCTCCCCTAATGCCCGCCTTGGTCATCCAACTCACCTATTCTTAACCCAAACGATCGAGTATAAAATGCCAGGTGAGCACCAGATTTGACGGCATTATATTTTCGGTACTTTGATTCGAACTGAATACTGAAGATGTCTACAAACCAGTTCACAAAAGTCGTGGCCGTCGCCGGAGCGAGTGGATTTGTCGGAGTTGAAGTGGTCAAAGCGTTACTCGAGCTAGGAGGATTTGAAGTTCGAATCTTCGTTCGTTCTTCGGCTGTGAGTATGTTTCCCACTCTTATGCGCCTTAGTCAACGTATTGCGTTTCGCATCGTAGGTCGGCTCCCCCAAATCCAAGGACTTCGAGAGTCGCGGAGCATCGCTCCATGTCGTGTCATACGATGACGAGCAGAGCTTGGTCGATGCGCTGAATGGCGTGGATGTTTTGATTTCAGCCGTTCCCGCCGAAGGACTCGTGACTATTCAGGTACTCCGACTAGTTCCTTCCACACTTGTGTCTCGATCAAACCTTTTTTTTTATACTTAATTTCTAGACTCAGCTAATTAAAGCTTCAAAAGTCGCGGGTGTGCAACTCTTCCTGCCTAGCGAGTACGGAGGCGTAAGTTTACCCTCAAATCTCGCTGTTTCAAGTTACTAATTGCTCAATTAGTACTTTGATGACATTCCAAATCATCCGTCTCCTCTTCTAGAGGACAAGAAGGTTGCACGTAAGGTTGCTGCTGAGGTTGGGGTACCGGTTCTGGTATTCCGCACCGGCGCGTTCCCGGAGTATAATTTTGTCCCGTGAGTAGAACTCACTCTACTGATACAGTTTCATGCGCTAACTCTTTTCGTTTCAAGTTCCTTGGGATGGAAACCAGATGAGGGAAAGGTTACGTTGTGGGGCGATGGTAACACAATCAATAGTTGGACGACGATGCGGTCAGCTGCTGTGTGAGTACTGCCGGTTCCACATGCGTCATATCTTCGAGACTGCTCAACGAACCTATAGATGGCTTGCAAATGTATTCAAACTCCATCCAATCACGTCTCTCCAAAACACCGACCTCAAGATCGAAGGTGCGGCCGTAAGCCATAACGACGTTGTCAAAATTTGGGAACAAAAGCACAGCGTGCGTATATCATCCTCCGCTCATTCCTCACACCCGCTGACCAACCTCCATTATTGTCTCCGTTTTGTTATCAACCATCCAACCCTTCCGCTTATTTTTGTTCTCATGCCTCTCCGGTTCCGCGCCGGTTCCGCGTCGGCAAAAATATCTCCGGACGTCTATATGGTCAAAAAACCAACAGGCAAAGCTAAATGTGGAATACCGGCCGGCTGAGGAGCTCAACTCCCGCATCGAGAAGGATCCGAACGATTTTATCGCGATCTTGTTGGACGAGTGGGTGTCAGGTCATGGGAAGTTCAAGGGGCCGTTGGACAACGGGTTGTACCCGGATTGGAAGCCTGAGGCGATTGAGAGTGTTCTTTAGGGTGAATGAGAAGCTGTTGGGAATGACGCAGTGGGTGGTGGATGTGGAGATGGGTATCGTCATCGTAAGCTATTCGGGATACGTGTGCCCTTCGACGCATATATCCTATTGGTGTCGTACAGAGCTGATTGATATCGTGTTGCTAATCAAGTCTCACCACGAAAGATCATTCTCTCGTCATATTACTATAACTGTAAATCCACGCTCATGCGAGCGATTCTAAATTTATTCAGACTCGATGAAGAGCGATCCTGCCCCACAGGTCCCACGCAAAGGTCACCTGTTCCACATGGTGAAGATTCCCACCCGTGAACACTTGTGGCCGCTCAATGTGATTCCAATTTGAGTCACGGTCGCCTATATTGTAATTAGTGCTTATAACCAAGCTGTTTTCTTCGCATAACAGTGGGAGGTCGGGACCATATCTATTAATCTCGCTTACGTCAATGGGCTGGCATGCCTACTGTTTTGAGCTGTGCTATGACGGAAATCAAGCCCCAAAATTTGGCGCTTTTGATCGAAGGTGGCTTCGAATCACGCTCATCACTGGAGCAAAACATTGCGTCTGTGGCGAGCTCGTACAGTAGCGGTCGCGCCTATCCTCTCAGAAAGGCCACGTGACCTTCATTTGATATCCTATCGGCTCTCTTGAACAGCATGAATAGTCCTCGACGAGACGTGCTCTCGTTTTTGTGCGCATACACGGGCTTGATCCGTCGTAATTCCGCCCCAAACTGCCTCGGCTCTCTCGGCAACTGCAATATAGCCGTTTACGGCGAGTGTGACGTAGGCAACTGTGGCGGAGGCGAACAATGTCAGAATCTTGATTAAACACGTTGTTCGCGTAACACAAGTTCTCTTTTTCTTTTATCAACGACAGAGTCTTCGACAAGCTCCAATTCCACCACCACCACCATGTCCTATCTCCCCTCCCACGATTTCGTCGAATCTCCTGCCGCCATTCAGGAGTCCGACATGAAGCGACCGCCAATGCTGGGCCTCAGATCCACACAGCAGCCAGGCCCACCAACAACTCTCACAGCTTCTCCCGCATCGAGTACGTTCGAGCAAGGGACGATTACTCCTCCAGGAGTTCGCTTCCATGGCAGCACGTCCGAGCCCGACTTGAATAGAGTTCAGCAACTTCGTCGACCACACGCTCGACGAGAGTCCACTGCAGACATGCCCCAGGTGATACCACCAAGGAGGGATTCCGACCCTCGTACTCTGGTAAGTTTCAACCAGATTTTCACACACATATGTTGACATTTTTGGTAGGTATTGTGCTTCGATGGGTATGTGTGTTATGTTGCTCTAAATGAAGCATGTACTTACGGCTCCGTAGAACGGGCGATCAATTCGATCAAGACGTAAGTTAGTAGTAAACCTTATGTAAATGTTGCTAATCCCCACTTCAGAACTCGAACATTGTCCAATTCTTTCAACTTCTGAAAAAGGATGACCGGAACAAGCAAATGGTCTACTACCAGGCTGGCATCGGCACATCCAGCAAGCATTTCGTCACGCCGATTGGCACAGCTTTGTCAAAAACCGTAGATATGGCCATTGCGCACGGTCTCAGAGACCACGTTACAGGTAAGTGTATGCGTTGATGTATTTGGGTGAATCTCATTTTTCGTTCGATAGACGGGTATGAATTCTTGATGCAAAATTGTACGTGGTTTTATTGCTGGTACTTTCCTTTACTAACTTCTTAAAATAGATATCGAGGGCGATAAGGTTCGTCTCACCATCCTATCCCAAAAATAGTTTATCCAATGCTAGTCTTAGATTGCAATGTTTGGCTTCTCTCGTGGTGCTTATACGGCTCGAGCGTTAGCTGGGATGCTGCACAAGGTATGAACTAGGTTCGTGTATCGGCGAGCTGCTCGTACTCATTCATTTTACAGGTTGGATTGCTACCGCCATGCAACTATCAACAAGTTCCATTCGCCTATCATATGTATAAGCGAGACGACAAGGAAGGATGGGAGATGAGCAACGGCTTTAAGCAAGCATTCTCAATTGATGTTGAGATTAACTTTATGGGGCTGTTTGATACCGTCAACAGCGTTGGTACGTTCAAGCACGACTCACCTTACATACTGCGACTGAATCTCCGTTGCGCTCGTAGGTTTAGTTCCTCGGGAACTTCCCTTTGCCAAGTCGAACTACGTGGTCCGCACTTTCAGACACGCGGTCGCGCTAGACGAGCGCCGCGCCAAGTTCAAAGCAAATCTGTGGGGACGTATTAGCGATGAAGATGCCGCGCTCGCTGCACCCAAGCGCGAGGACTACCAGTCCAGGAAGAAGCGGGAGAAACTACGCAGGCAAGCCGAGGAGCAACAAAAGGCTACGTTATATGGATATAGCGCCGGGATGGTGGGCAGCGTCGGTGGAATGGTCGGAAGTGTGACTGGAGCCGTGGGAAGCGTAGGGGGGTATGTGGCCAGCTCTGTGGGTTCGATGGTAGGGTATGGAAACGGGACGACTAGCCCAGGACTCGACGAGAAACGCAGCCGGATACCAGAGGGCTCTGGCATCGTTCCCACTACCAGTCGATCCCAGAGCACGTCGGACGAGAAGGGTCTTAGGAAGCGAAACACCGTGGAGAGGAAGAGCTCCAGCGGTACCGATGATCAAGAGGTCGCGCACGCGATTGGTGGCAAACATATCGAGCGGAGCGAGACCGATGTTGAAGGTGAGTATATTTCTCTACTTGAAGGCCTCAATTGACTCATCGAGTTCAGAGGTGTGGTTCTCCGGAGCTCATACGGATGTTGGAGGAGGTTCCGTCAAAAACGGAGAGCGCTACTCCCTTGCACGGATCTCAATGCGTTGGATGGTCCGACAGTGCTTCAAGTGCAACACTGGTGAGTATATGCTTGTAAGATCCGCTGTTCAAGCCAACCCGATGTTCCAGGTATCATGTTCCACACCAACCTCCTCGAGGACATCGGCCTCTCTCCTGAAACATTGTGGCCGAAAGTGCTACCTCGCCCCCCTCCCATCATGAGTCTTGACGACATTCCTGCTGCTATGTCCATGCCGCCTCTCATCTCCCATTCCTCCGAGCCCCATCTCCCTCCCTACAGCGCTATGCCAACTAGCACCAATGATCCTACTTTCAACGCACAGCACCCCGGGTTCTCCGATGCCACCGCTCTGGACAATTCGCGTGTAGCAGAAGCAAAACGAGCGTATGGAGAAGCCACCGACCGCGATCGCACGCAGCTGTCACACAAGGTAAACCCCTACGAGCCATATCTCCCATTTGGACGATTCGGACATGAGCTGGACGAATTTGGAGAAGAGGCGAGGGAGCCACGGGAGCCTTTTATTAGCGAGGAGGTTGAAGATTTGAAGGACGCGCTGGCGCCTATATATGATCAACTGAAGCTAAACTGGTGGTGGTGGATCTTGGAGTTGATTCCGGCCAAGCAGGTAAGTGCAGTGGTCGAGTCGTTTGAACTGAAACCTGATCATTGCAACCCTGGCAGGTATGGAGGAAGAGTGACAAGACCTGGCGCCGTTTCCTTTCGTGAGTCTCCGTGTTATTCATATTCCACAAGCCTGTCTGACTTGAGAGTGAAGTGTCAACTTGGGCGGTCCTCGTGTGATCAAGAACCAGAAACGCGAGGGTGTGAATGTACACCGCACTGTCCAGATTCGCATCAACGCGAAGAAAGACATCAAGGGAAAGAAATTCTCTTATTATCCAAGCGCATGGTTAAAGATGAAGTGGGTTCGTTGGATAGGTGGATCTGAGTAGGTGAATGTATCGTGATATTATGGAGTTCATTCTGTTCGTATATGTATCTTGACCTGTATTTTGGAGACGCGAGTCGCAGTTCAAATAATCAGAAATTTGCCTTGTTCATGAACGAGATGGGAGACTTGGTACTCTACAGTAATGCCTGCGCGCAGCGTTTAGGCTTGCTCGGGGTTGATGCTGTACAGTATATGTCCGTTTGGCTACTCACCTGATTGGACCCAGCCAGACAAAACCAATGATAAGATATCCGATAACTCTTGGACAATGACGGTAGCTGTCGTCTTATATTATTGTCGTGACCCAAAATTTCCCGATGCCACCGATTCACTGCTCAGGCCACTTTCCAAATCGTCAGGTCATCGATTTATATTGACTGTGCTTTGGTCAGTCAAGTCACCGGAGAGCAAATCGCCTCGGACTAGACTTGTCACAGTACTTTGTTATTATTAGACTTGGTTTGTTGCCTGAATTCAGCTGTTTCTTCTGTATCGGCATCCATCCATCGCCAATCCACCCAAGAGCAATTAGTGGGAGTTGCTCCTTTATGCTTAGGATTATACTCGGCCGGACTCGCCCAGACTGCTATAGTGCTACGTCCTCAATACAGAAATTCACAGACTTCAACCGTAAGAAGAGCAGTGGCGACGACAAAGAAACTTCGCGGCAGCGGCTATATGCGCAGATTTAATCACATAATCACAGCGCAACAGAGCCTGGCGCTCGGCCAATTCAAGCAAAATAGCCTCTTCTGTTGTCAAAGACCATTACATTCTAAGCTCAATGGAATCACAGATTTCGCGGCATAACCTTAAAGCCAGAGACCAGGGCCTCCAGCTGGGACCTGATACATATATCCAAAGTATTTGGATATTCACTGTTAGCGACTGGGCTTGAGTAGTGCGGGAACTCTTTAGAACTTTCACTACTGCAAGAACCCCTACGCTCATGGCTAGCGGTCGTCGACAATTAGTTGTTGTTGAAAGAGACGGCGCTCCTTTGTAAAATGAGCGATCATGTGGCTTTTTACCATACCCTTCCGCTGCTCAGAATGACAAAGGGAAGTGGCGACACTCCTAATGAGCGCCGCAACATTACGAATTCGTCCGCCAAAGCGCTCTTTCATGTTTCATACCTTCGCAAGCAATTGTGTCGATCTTGAATCTCGACAGCATTATGCCCAAACCTCCCCAATACACGCCTCGCAACTTTCCGGAAAGAACTTTGCTCGATGCCACACATAGATTTTGCCACTTTCGAGCCAATACCCGCGAGGACCTTATCGAAAAGCTCAATTCAAAACATCAATGGTCGGGTGAGCTTGGCCAAGAGTACGAAGCGCCCGTATGTCGGTTCCTTTGGATGATGGGAAATATCTCGGACTTCTTGCGTCGTTAATCCGTCACGACTCGAGCAAGAAATATCATGCGGCTTTGAATACATTGTCCAACGGAATAGAGCGGTCTGGTAATGGTACGGGTGTTAGTATTCATGAAGTGCGCTGTTAGAGCATAATCACGCTTTAGGAGCTGGCGTGTGTGCTGAATCGCAGCCAGATACAACTCGGGAGATCAGTGCTCCAGTTAGCATAATGGAGATGCTGTCACTCTCGAGTGAGGCACCGGCGACTAAAAGACAAGCGATTATCATTACTACATCGGAGCAACCGGGTAACCACACCGAGAAATATTAAGGATTCATGTGCGCTTATGTTCAGGTTGCATTACTACAAGATAGTAAAACGGTTGTTGACGGGTGCAACAGCCAGTGCTTTAACACAACACAGCGAATTAGACTAACACCCATGCAGTTCATGGTTCCCGGGAAAACGGAATGTAAGTAATGCGGTTTGTCTCAGATATCATGAGTAAATCGTTTCTAGTTGTGCAAAATTGGGTGAACTTGGTTAATCATACCCTATCATTGGAGCCAACAATGTCGAGCCCTGTGTTTCAAATGGTATATATGCAGTTCCATTAGCTGACAAATCAAAATGCTTAACGTATCTATTTGACTTTAGGGCTACACTCCAGCCCTCTGAAACAGCAGTGCGAGACTCATGTTCGGGTGTCTTTGAAGTCGTGGCACACACTGCCGAATCGAACTGGGTACCTCACTCCTGAGGAGCGATCGAACACCTCAGTGAGAGTGTCTTCAATCTAGCCAATGTAATTGCACTAGTACACTAGTTCGTTGAAACCTGCTGGCCCCAAGAACGGATTAGAAGCGAGGTGTAAATGGAAAGCGTAGCGGACGAAAGGCAACGAAGTCTGGAAGACATGATCACGCGATATAGACACCAGACTTTGGGATGACTGAGCCTATGACGAAGAAGATTATTCATTTCGTGAACAGGAAGTATACGAGGGCGAGAGTGCTGTACCGCGGCATTCGGGGTAACGGGCGTTGATCCTTTGGGCCGTTCAATGAATTGTTGGATAAGATTTGCATGTATTTCTCTTATAGGTTTTGTAGGCTTTGTGAGCTTCGGCCTTCCTCAACTGCTCGTTACCTGGTCAGATTGGGACGACTGCCAGGTAGTAGCTACTCGTTTTCATTTTTCATCTTAGAGATGTTTCTGTACGCCGCTTGCGTGACTGCATTTCAATCCGTCTACTCACGTTCCCGATATCGCGAATTTGCGCTACAATTTACTTGTGATTCTACAACTCCGCTACCTCCGTTTGCCTTTGATTGAACACACTAACTGGGAAGTGCAATCAAGTCGTCTTATCGAACCATGTCGTCCAAAAATCTGCTCATTCGGCAACATGTCCCATGGATTCGCCGTGACTATATGCGCCGCTTTGTGCAGACGAACGTGCCATTTCCAACGGCAAAATTCTGCCAGCAGTGATCATACACGCGTTCCTACAACTGTTCGTTTCATTATTTCCCCGCATCATGATCGTCTAACCCCGCAAACCCCCATCCGCAAGCATCTCGACACGCCCCCGCCATGACCTCACGCACGCTTCCATACCCCGGACACGTACACGAACATTCCGAACGAACACTTCGAATTCCAGACCCGTAATTCCAAACCTTCGTATATATTTCCTTATACAGCACCAGACCTCCATTTCCTTGTGCAATCTGACGGTTCCGCATCCCAACTCCACTTTTCTTACCCCGCGGTTATACCGCGACGCCTCTCTCCCTTTCTCCCCCCTCATCGATAACCTTCTCACCATTCCTTCGACCGGCCCACACTTCCCATCCCGGTGCGCTCCACCCGTCTTCTTCGCCACGAAGAACAAGTCCAAGTCCAATGAGGAGGAGCATGGTTAGGGCGATCCAGCCGAGCCAGGCAAATCCCCTGTTGTCAATTGGCGGTTGGTGTTCGTGTGTTCGGATATGCGGTTCGAGGTGATGGTGGTAAGGAATCGAAACGGGTGGTGAGCCGACCGCACCGTGTCCACGGCAAAAGTGGAGCCGTCCGACGAGCCCCACCCGCACAAAATGATGGATCCGCGCGTGGGCAGGCGAAACCCCGACGAAATTGCGGACATGACCAAATAGGGGAGTGGACCAATCGGAGGATAGCAGTTGAGATGGATCGGGATCGAGGGCGGGTCGATGTGCGGTGCGATAATTTTGTTCGTTGTCGAGGGGGTGACATCGGAAGAGGCGAGGGCGCAGTCGATGACAGACAGCGGAGGTGGCATCGCGGTTGGCGGGTTTCGGCACAGGGTTAATTCGATTAGGGCGGTAGCGCGATGTAAGGAGGCGGGGTTAAAGTGTACAAGTGCACATGGTGAGTTGCGCACTGCTGGATTAGGGACGGGAGACATACATGAGAGCCTGGAGGAGTCTGCACGCTGCGAACGAGACGCAGAATGAGAGATCGGGCCACACCGTCTGATTACGTCACGCACGTTAGTTCACCTCAGTAGACCATATACAGCAAGCTCGCAGAGAAGCCAAATCTCATCGAGAGATAGGGGGATCACGAAAGAAGATAGGAGGAAGCTTAGCTGATGGTGACGTACGACTGCAGCGGCGGCGCCTCCGACCCAAAGCAGCCAGAGGACGAACAAGGCGCCAAGTTCGATGGCGATAGTGGGTTCGATGCGACGAGTGCGGGTAACGTATATCCTGCGATAAGCAGACCGGTTAGTATTAGAAAGCGCAAGTGAAATGCAAAGGTCGCAGGGGATTAGGGCGAGGTAGGTCATATGGGTGGTCATGGGATGTGCGCATGCAGAGGCGGGCTGGGAGCAAAACTGTTTGGTCTGGAGCGATTCGATCGGGCGGCAGTTTCGGGCGGGTTCAATAAAGGATAGGAGGCGGGGGACTTGCATGAAAGGGGCGAAAAATAAGGTGAGTAGAGCTGAGACCAGCAGCTCCACTACGGATGGGTCTGGAATGAACAGGGCCGTGAGGATCAGGCAAGGCGAATGTACGAGTGGCATACCATAGAATGGTTGACCGCTGTTCAAAGATCGCTCGGAACGGGTGTGTGAGGTGTAAGAAACACGCGCGATAGTGAGCGAAAAGAGTATGACGGAACAAGCGAGCAGGATGGCGTAGAGACCGAGCCGGATATCCGGGAGGGGCAGCATCCTCGGCCGAACGAAAGGAGCGTGTACGGCTAGCGTTCAGTGAAATCGGAGAGAAAGGGGCCGCGCTGCAGTCCTGGACGTGGTGAGGACGAGACAGGCATGCTGATGTCGGTGGTCTTTGGTCGGCGTGGCAACAGTCGTGCAGCAAGACCAAGGCGTACAATGAGAAGCAAACCTGACTGTCGTAAGACGCATTGAAGCTGGGAACAGAGACAAGAGGCGCACGTGCAGGCCGCGGCATGGCGATCAGGCACTTGATTCGAGGCGGGCGGATCAGCCAGCGGAAGTAATTCATACGCGAGATAAGCGTTGAGGGTGGCTGGCGATGGCGATGGGATGTACGATATGGTTTGCATAGAGTTTGCGGGCGACTGATTGGTTGCCGGGTGCTACGTGTCGTGGGGTGATTGACGTGCGCGGCGAGTGCGTCGAGGGTGGGGGCGACGGAGGCAGGCCGGGGATCCGATGGAGATGGCGCAGGATAGGAATGCAGAGGAAGAGCCTGTGATGGCGGGGTAATTGGCAGCGTGCTTCGGGTGCGAGGCGGTCTGGGCGTATGACGCGCGAGAATGACGTCTGCGCTGCATGGGGAAACATCTGGCCTTGCGGATCGACGTGTCCGAGACGCTGCGATGGGCGTCGCCGGACGTGGCTCCGGCGTCGCGGGCAACGGCGGTGGCAACGGAAGGGTCGATGGCGGCGATCGCAGGCATCGGACGCGATCGGGCCGGGCCGTGGCTGTGCCGTGGCTGTTCCGGCGGCAGCGTCGATCAGATCGGATAGGCATCGACGGCATCGAAATCGGATCCAGTTGCAGCCAACGACGACAATGGCCTCCCGAGTCGACTGGGGTGAATTCGAGTACGATGGCCACGGCCTGCTCTACAGCGGTTTCTCGCGCATGCCGCCCGACCAGCTGCCCTCCTTTCTCCTCACTGCCGACGGTGACGACCGGTATGTTCGCTGTCCAACCCTCGTCGCCGCTGCTGACACGCCCTAGCCCACACGCTTGGTGGATTGCCCAGACCCGGCTCTACGACCTGCGTACCTCGGGCCCCACTCCCAGTATCCGCGAAATCCGCGAGCTGCTAGCCCATGCCATCCGCCAGAACCGACTCTCTGTTCCCGATGTCCTGCGCGACGCCGAGCGCAACGCAGACGCTTTTCTCCACCTCACACACCTCCGCGATGCGTTTACGCGTCGACATCTCCCTCCTCCGACTCCTCGCACGTCGCCTCCGCCAAGCGCGGTCCAGCGCGTGCCCGCCACACCCTCGCGTGCCCCCTCCCCACGCCAGCTCGTCCCCTCCCCACGCACGAGCCAGTCGTCCCCGCCCGGCGCCATGCCGCTCCAGGGCATGCTCGCCCATCCGACGCTCATGTCGCTTCCAGTGGCCGCCCCGGTGCCCGTGCCAGGCCCAACACCCCACGCTCTGCCGCTCTTCACACTCATGCCCCAGCCTGGCGGCATTCCAGTGCCCGCCCCAGGTCCAAACCCACCCCCGCTTATGCCCGGTTACGCCGCACGATACGCTGCTTATACTGCTCCCCCGCGATCTGGCATCAGTCCCATCGCGACAACGGCCGCTCCCAGCCCCCGGGTAACCCCGCCCAAACATCCCGAACACATGGAGGAAGACGAGCGGCGCTCGCGCTCAGACGACGAGGCGAGCGAACATGCCCCCGATTGTAAGTTTCTTCCTCTGTTCGTGCTCACGTGCTCAACTGCTTCTCGGTCGCAGTCGAGATCGACGAGCTGGAAGACGATGGCCCGAACACCCGCCCTGCCTCGAAGCACGGTCCGCCACCCGCCCGCCACGACCCCCCGGCGTATGCCCCAGAAGTCCAACCCGACCGGCCGAAGAAGCGAGTGAGTTTCAGTTGATCGCCTGATCCCATCTTCCCCGCTTGGCTCCGATGGTCTCATTAATTAACCAACTCCGCTCTAGTCTCGTCAGACCCGCCCCTTGCCCTCGTCCGAGCCACGCGTCTGCACCACCTGCTCCCGCACTGACAGTCCCGAGTGGCGCCGCGGCCCACACGGCCCCAAGACCCTCTGCAACGCCTGCGGCCTCAAGTGGGCCAAAGCCAGCGGCGCAGGACGTCGGCGTGCCGCCAATCACGCCACCGGGCCCACCAACGGCGTCGCTCATCCCCCGCCCGCCGATCCCCCAGCGCCCGCGTATGGAATACGCCACGAGGGTCCATGGTCCAAGGCAGGAGCCGAGATTCACCGAGTGGGAAGCGCTGGTGCTGTGTACGCTCCACCACCCAACCCGACCGGCGGCTCCGTCCTCGGCGGCGTGCCCATCATGAACGATCTCGCGCGCAACGGTCCCGTTCCAGGCGACTTGGCTGGCACACGTCCCACGCCCGGCGATCTCGCTGTTACTCGGCCCATTCCGGGAGATATCGCTCTTTCGCGTCCGGGGCCGATGGATATGGGGCGAACGCTGAGCGCCCATGAAATGGGCCGTACCAACGGGGGCGTGGGCGCTAGTATGAGCCTCAGTTCTGTCCCTCCGCCACCACGTAGCTCCAGCGGGAGTGAGAGTGGTCCCGAGGATGGTTCCAGGCGCATCAAGACCGAGAGCATGAGCAACGGCGACATTGGCGCTTCGGGGCTGATGGACCTCGCCAACGTCGCGCTCGAAAAGGAAGAAGGATACGCACGCAGTCGGGATGAGAACGGGCAGGGCTACGCTCGAGCGATGGACACGCAGACCTTGAAGCGACCTCGGGCGGATTCGGGTTACGATCGAATGTCGTCCTCGTCGTCTGGATTTGGAGAGGGCTCGTCTTCGAGGTCGGGATATACGGATATGCCCCCGAGGGGGTTTGGAGAGACCTCGAGCGTGAGGCCGATTGATGTCATTCCGATCGGGGAGAAGTGGTAGGCGGGGAGGTGCGTGGGGTAGAGTTTGGTGCCGGTGATCTAGCGGGTGGTGATCAATTGGACGGTGACTTGGTGTGAGGCGCAGTGCGCTGCTGAACGGGAGGTCTACAATTCGAGAACTTAGAGTCGAACGAGTACAGAACCACTTTATTAATCCCCCTTCCATCTTTTTTCCTTTTCTTTTTCGTCTGGGGTTGGGTTTGGCGCGTTTTTACAATACGTCTAGGGCTATCGTGTTTCTTGCTATCAATGTGTGCTATATACCTATGTTTGTTTTATACGGTGTGGTTCTGTCTGTGAATCGTTATGTGAATATCAATTGTTTATCCTGCCTGGTTGGGGGATTGCTGCCGATTCCTCAAGATATGAATGACGCAGGGTCCAACGGGTGGTTAGTAACGCCCGTGATTACACGCCTAACCCGCTGCGCTGAACCATGAACAGCAGGTCAAGATATAATTCTAGTTCCCTCCCCAGACTATCCGCGCAAGAGCCTTCAACTGCAGCAACGCCAAACAACCCAGTGGTGACCCCGAACCCGCCACCCAGTGCCCGATCTGACGTCAAAGCAGCGTCGGTCCTAGCAACTAAAACAGAATATTTCGAACCTTGGGCTAAGGCGGTAAAGCTTGATACAATAATCTTGGAGATGCCGGACGAGGGGTTTGGTGAACTGCTAGCGCTAGTACAGGTTACAAAAAGTTTACCCAGATGGATAACCGACGAGGTGAGTTGTGCATACCGTTTAGTTTCGGCTATGTGGCTGACGGTGGTTGTCATATATAGAACTCGGCCCAGCAAAAATCTCTGCAGCCCGACTTTGCAGATGAGCCTGTTGTCCTCTCCCAATATGTTTCGGACCTCACACCCTCCGAAGCTTGGAATGAGGGTCCAGGTGACATGATCTCAGGTGGCGACAATCAAGCGAGTGGTAAGCTTAGCGGTGACCAGCCATCTGATGCTATCAGCTACAGCGCCGACCTGACTGTCCAAATTCCAGGTGACGCTAGCCGTTCAAGCGGCAACACTGATAGCGGCATAAACAATGATTCTTCGATAAGTCTACACGACGAGCCTGACTCTGCGCTTGATCGCGCTCTGGTTTTTATCTTCGCGATCGCACAACGCACCAGCCAGTTAACACACCACCGGATCCCACCGAACGAGGCCGAGCTACGCACTGCGGTTGATAGTCTCCTAATGTTCTTATTTCATAAGAAAGGTTCTATTTCCTATCGGTAAGTGGAGCCTAGCCTTTTGCTTGGCTTATTGATACTATCTCATTCTTGACAGCCTCGAACGTGAGCTGAAACTCCCGGAGAGCCAAGTTCCAGGTGTGCGGGTCCGGACAGTAAAACCAGAGTCGCTATTACTTCTTGAGCTTCACGACGCGCGATTTTACCTCGACGCACGACCGAACCTCAGATCTACGTACTCCTGCCTTGCTGGGAATAAGCCCCCTGCGACAACCCTCCATATCCTCCACCGGCTTGTTGAATACAAACGGGATGATGCTGGGGAGCGTCAAGCACTCATGGGGCTGGTATCTGGAATAAATCAGCGTCTCGCCCTGGGTATTACAGACCACTTCGTCTTTGCTGCGATTCATGACGCTCCGTCCCATCTTCGAGTTGTTGCCGGTATCTGGAAAAATGATAAAGTATGTCTTCCGATTTGATACATTTGGGCTAACGTTATTAACCAATTTAAAGATTCAGGTGTACGAACTAGGCAGCTACGTCATAACTAGTCCACTACATGTGATCCAGTTTTATCTCCTTCACCGTGCGATCAAGATAAAGGGTGAGGAATATCTACTGGCGATATCCCAGCGAAGAATTGCTTGTGTCCAGGCCAAATATCATCGAGGTTGGGCAGCAGACACACCGCCGGGCTCGATTCGTAGATATAAATCCCAAAGCTCAAACTCTCCTTCTCTCACGTCGTTCGCCGGAACAGTGGAGGAGGAACCCCCCGAAGCTGGCCTTACAGGCGAACAAGGTAAGATCTGAGGCTTTGGACTATCGCGACAATGATAAAATGTTTTGCAGGCTGGGGTGGTCCCCTGGAGGAACTCGGACAATTTGCCGAATCTTCAAAGATCAAACATTATTTCGACGCAATAAAATTCTTTAAACGGAATGCGTCGTGAACTCGGTGATTTTTCGATAGGGGCGGATTTGCCACATTCCCACAAGATGCCTGGGGCTATTTTGTTCCTGATTGTCGATTTTTGTCACAGCAGTTCACAGATTTTCCTCGGGTCATCCGCCGCGGATGGGAGAGGATTGCGAGTGGATTGGCGTCGGATGGCAAGCGGGTGTGGGGTGGTCATAACCATGGAGCTGACGCGCAAATCTCAAATGATGCAGGGTGGGAGCAAGAAGGCGCGCTGGTGCATTGCGTTTCAAAACTTTGAAGACAACCACGACCATCTTGTACTATAACTCTATTCCACCCTCGGCGAAACATTCGCCGTTTATAACGATACATTCCCTCAACGCTACCATTTCGCCCCTGCCTTCACCCCTATCGAGATTGATCCCGTCGGGCGGGCGACTGCGTCTGCAATGGTCAAAGCGAAGCAACGGTTCAAGGCGGGATGTGTAGCATTCCATGAGCCTCGGCGCGCCAGCTCGGTTATCCTTCGCTTCTTTGTCGGCAACGCGCCAGCGCTACGTCGAGCCCTCGATTTATACAACAGAACTCGGGGTCCGAAGACTGGGGAGTTTTCTGCTCCCTGGCGCGCGACTCCGATTGACCTCTCCGAGCTCGTGACTTCATCTCCGGCAGCACCCGACTTGTTCGACGTTGTCGACTTCTCGATGCTAGCTACCCAACTTGGTCTTGTGAATGTTCTACTCGTTGCTCAGCCACTACTCAAAAAGCGCCCCGCTTCCCAGGCCGTGCTGTACACCGACGTGCCAATGCAGTGTTAGTTGGATTCCTTGACAAATCATTGGAGTGGAGGTATGTTGTTTGTATAAGCTGTATGGCTTGTATGTTCTACTGTGTTTGTGCTCATCTATGCGTATGCTGTGTGTGCTCATCACGAGCTCATTGCACACGCTCTTCTTGCTCTTCCCCACCTATCGCACCTACCATAGTTTAGTAAATAGCCAGCATGTATTCTCATAGTCAATACCATCTCTTCTACTGCTACTATTAAGTACTACCTAAGCTTATAATAGCATTCTTTCAACAGGTTATGAGCCCTGACTGCTCTAACCTTCAATATCTGCTTTAACTAACTGCATGTATCTCTACCTGCCACTATATCTAATCTAACTGCTAGTCCCTCTCCTGGAGCTCAACAATTGACACCTGAAGACACTTCAGCCACAGTCGGTTCAGGTGCTCACAAGATTGAGAAACTTACTGGCCAGGAAAATTAGTCATCTGGTGAACGCATATGATTGATATCTTGGTCAACTGTGGGTATTTTGATTATGTCAACAGCACTATTGCCCAACTGGTAAATGGTGGAGAGGTTGCTGTTAACAAATGGAAATCTATCGATTGCAAAGCGTTGAGCACTATACACCTCTGCTGCTCAAACACCATTACTATGCAGCTCTCTCACTTTATGTTGTCTAAACTATGCTGGCATCACCTTCAGACCCTCTATTGATCGTCTTCCTTACTAGGTCTCATATCTACTCACAATAAGTTCTATTGAACTGAAATGTGAGAGGACCAATCACTTGACGAACATATGCATGAATTGTGCATCACTCTTGATGAGCTAATTGTCCTAGGCGAATCACTTACAGAACTTGATTATTCCCTTCAAATTGTGGGTTCACTGCCGCCCTCTTGTCACTTTGCTTGCACTTCACTCAATGTGACAACTTTCATCATTGATTCCCTGGCTGACAATAAATGTACTGTTACATAGGCTGTAGATTTATTGGAACGTTCAAATGACCATGGTTAGATTCCCCTGATTTTTGCGCATTTAATGATATTTTTCACGATCAGATGTGACGACTTTGAAGGTCAGTCAAAGTTTAGTCATCACTCAATTTGACGAGTCGATGGGCAAAAAAGTCGCTCATCGACTCCTAATTTTCGTGGTCTCGAGAAAGTTCTTCCATTTCACTTCTCAACAGATTCTTCCATGAAGGTGCTCATTAAATGCACATAATTCAGGGCTGTCTAACCATATGTGTCACACACGCTTGCAAGGCCCTGAATCAACTCAGATCCCCAAACTTTGATGGATTTGCAACAATTAAATTTCTCTGTGTACATATGTATATCATTCGAAAGCCCTGATTTTTGCGCATTTAATGGTAATTTTCACGATCAGATGTGATGGCTTTCATGGTCAATCAAAGTTTGGTCATCAACCAATTGGACGAGTCGATGGGCGATTTTTGCGCTCATCGACTCCTAATTTTTGTGGTCCCGAGAAAGTTCTTGCATTTCACTTCCCCACAGACTCCTCTATAAAGATACCCATTAAATGCGCAAAAATCAGGGCTTTCTAACCATATGTGTCATATACTCATACAGGACCCTGAATTGCCTCAGACACCCAAACTTTGATTGATTTGCAATAATTAAATTGTTGCATATACATATATATATCATTCGAAAGCCCTGATTCTTGCGCATTTAGTGATATTTTTCACGATCAGATGTGATGACTTTCATGGTCAACCAAAGTCTGGTCAGCACCCAATTGGACGAGGCGATGGGCGTTTTTTTCGCTCATCGACTCCTAATTTTCGTGGTCTCAAGGAAGTTCCTCAATTTTATTTTCCAACAGATTCCTCCACAAAGGGACTCAGTAAATGCACATAATTCAAGGCTTTCTGACCATATGGGTCACACGCTCTGGCAATGCCCTGAAACACCTCAGACCTCCAAACTACAAAGGATTTGCAACAATTAAATTCCCTTGTGTACATATGTATACCATTCAAAAGCCCTGATTTTTGCGCATTTAATGGTATTTTTTATGACCAGATGTGATGACTTTCATGGTCAGTCAAAGTTTAGTCATCAACCAATTGGACGAGTCGATGGGCGATTTTTGCGCTCATCGACTCCTAATTTTTGTGGTTCCGAGAAAGTTTTTGAATTTCACTTCCCCACAGACTCCTCTATAAAGATACCCATCAAATGCACAAAATTCAAGGCTTTCTAACCGTATGTGTCACACCCTCTGGCAAGACCCTGAATCGCCTCACACCCCCAAGTTTTGATGGATTTGCAATAATTAAATTGTTTCATACACATATATATATATATCATTCGAAAGCCCTGATTTTTGCGCATTTAATGATATACTTCACGACCCAATGTGATGACTTTCATGGTCGATCGAAGTTTGGTCGGCACCCAGTTGGACAAGGCGATGGGCGATTTTTGCGCTCATCGACTCCTAATTTCTCTGGCCCCGGAAAGATTCTTTCATTTCACTTCACTGCATATTCCTTCATGAAAATTCATGGTAAATGCACAAAATTCAGGGCTTTTCAGCCATATGAGACATACCAGTTGTCATAGCCTTGTCTAGCATGGGGAACCCCAACACTGAGGCTTTTGCAACAATTAAATTGTTTCATACCCATATGTATATCATTCAAAAGCCCTGATTTTTGCGCATTTAATGATATTTTTCAAGACCAGATGTGATGACTTTCAAGGTCATGCAATGTTTGGTCGGCACCCTATTTGACGAGTCGATGAGCGTTTTTTTCGCCCATCGACTCCTAAATTTCTGGTCCCGGGATCTTATGTTATTTTCACTTCCCTGCAGATCCCTTTGTGAAGATACCCATTAAATGCACAAAATTCAGGCCTTCCAGACCATATAGGGCAGACCTGTGTTGGTGCCCCTGAACGGCTTTGGGACCCCCAACACCGATGGTTTTGCAACAATTTATTCTTTTCATCAACATTTATATACCATTCAAAAGCCCTGATTTCGCTCTATTCAACGGTATATATATCATCACACTTTGTTGAGATTTTACCCCTGACCCCTATCTTGCCCCCCCTCCCCAGCCCCCCCCTGGTCGAAATTGGGGATTGTGAATCATAGGATAGGGTCGCCTTGAGGTGTAGAATCTACTGGTTTAATTCCCGAAACGATTGGACGACCCCACTGCCAGGCACCCCACCAGGTTCTGTAACAATACATAGGGTTCGCGGGCGCTTACCAACTGCTGCTTACGTTCAGTACGCTTGTGTTGGATTACTTAGTCACGCGGGGGTAGCCGGGGTTCCCACACCCTGGGCGCTTCTTGCTGGCTACTGGTACCCCTGATCTCCCCTCGACAGCTGCATTCGCGGGCGGAGGGGTCAGGGATCCCTTGGAGGTTAAGACGTCGTTCGCGGCGCTCCTTCTTATAGGCTTCGTCACCGGCCGAGGTTCGGCAGCCGGGCATGCATTCTCCGGAGTTCCTCGGCGTGGCTTTGATGGGTTCGTCCTGTCGGCGCATTGACGGCTCAGTTGAGTGGCGTGTCCGTGTCTCCCTCGGTGTTCGTCGGTCTTCCGCGCGGGTATCAGTCATCTCAGGATGCTTCTCGCGCGCGGATCGCGCGGTGGTACGACTTGAGGCTCGTGAGAGTAGGGATCTATGGTGTCATGTGGCTGGCTTCCGATTCGCTCGGAAGGAGGGACTCCCGGTCCTCCGCAGTAACACCCTCGTTCCACTTCGTGTGGGAATGGTACGATGGAAGCAGCCCCGGCCGCCGAAATCCCCATTTGGGTTACGTCTTATCTCTCGGCGCTGGCACGCCGAGAGCCCGGTTCCTTTGTGTCCCAGGGTATAAAAGACAGAGGAAACGCACTGATGAGGTGTATCACCAAAAGTCTCTCTTGTGCATTCGCATAGGAGTTCTTTGCACTTTCCTCGCCTCGCTCGTGCTCGCTTCGCTCGCACTCGCTCAGCTCGTCCTCCCTAACCCTAACACCCCCACACTTTGAAATTAAGCAAAAATTGCGAACTCCTGCCCCTCCACAGGGGAAGTCTATATAAAGGGATAGTCAGCACCAGATCTCCCTCATCATCTCCTCACCACACTACAGGACTGAAGACTCTTTTGAAGAAACCAGCCTAGCCAGCTTGTTTCCTCAAGGTGAGTAGGCTCTCTCCCCCCTACATTGTCTTGATCTGTCTGTTCCACCTCTGTACTTTACACCCTCCAAGTCGCTTTTTTCGACTTTTTTGTACTTTTTTTGTACTTTTTTGTACTAGTTTAGGTGTTTTTATGGTTTGCTCCTTGGTGTAGTGACCCTCCCCCCTCCCTA